>JAVQJL010081000.1:0-33851 GCA_036024295.1 Nannoperca obscura | reverse complement strand
TTACAACATGAAGATGAGTCCATGTTTTCAGGTTTGCTCTCTGTGCTGCTGCCTTCTGTCTGCTGTGGTTTCTCCTCCGAGCTCCTCTTGATAGGCAGCTCTCTCTCGGCCTCCTCAACACATGGAGCTCTGGCCGCCTGGATGTGCAGCTTCCCGTCTGGAGCCAGGTAGCAGGTGACGGCTTCAGGGCTCAGCCCTTCCGGCAGATCAAACTCCTGTCTGAACTCCTGGCGTCTGTAAGAGTAGGAGCCTTCTCCGTCCTCCTGCTTCTTCTCTGTCTTCCCGCTGACTCTCAGCTTCCTGCCCACCTGCCTGACAGACAGCTCCTCTGGGGAAAAGCCTTGAGTGTTGAGGGTCAGGCCAAAGTGCTCTCCCTGTTTCTCCAGCTGGTAGGAGACGGGTTGCACGGCCCCGATGGTTTGGAAAGACTCCGTCTCCTCCAGGATCTGGTGTTGAAGTTTGTCCATGAGCTCCAGGCTGCTGCGGAGCTCCTGGAGGTTTCTCTGCAGTAGATCCTGCTGGTAGAGCAGAGGTCTGACCTCTGGCCACAGACTGCGTACAGGCCGGTAGAAGTCCATGACTGGACTGAGGGCAGACTGGAATCCATGAGAGCACAGCATCTTCAGTGTGTGTTCGGTGTTGAGTCCTCTTGTTGTGGGATGAAACACTGTGAACGTGTCTTCTGTGTTGCTTGTGTTGCTTTCTGTCTCAGCAGTGGGACAGTCCCAGCGTTTATATTGTAACTGGAGGAGCTCCAGAGTCTTCAAGAACTTTCCTGTCGTTACCACAGCTCTCCACTGGGTGGAGCAATTACTCAGGAGGGCTGAAAATTTCACAATGACACAATCTCACCTTGGAGACTGGAGCTACAGAAGAGTAGAGTTAATACTGTATGTTCCTTTAATGTGTATACTGTTTTGATAAATCCAATACAATTACTGACAACAGTACATGTATTTTTTTTATATATCAATGTGCTCAGATCAATACCTGTGGCCAGCCCTTTTTAACATATTAACTGGAAGACATTAATCAAAAGTAATTTAGTCATTCAAATATCAAAAGTGAGATGAATTAGATCATGATATTAAAATAAGTTATCAATTCATACAGCCTCAAACCACATTCCAGGCTTACATTGCAAAGTCTTCTTTTAAAAGATATATTATATATTATTTTTAAACATCATCAACATGGATAAACATTTTACGTTCTTTTGAACCTCTGGAAAAGACTTCTGAATGTATTCATATATTAAATCAGCCGCTTTACGCGAGAGTCCCAGGAACCAAAACTGCTGCACATCGGCAAAAAGATCTACAAACCAAAATAATAATTAAAAAACTTGATGGAGATGAATGTGCTGCCATCCAATGATTTCTCGGCGGCTGACCTGTCCTCTGTGGAAGGAGATCTTAACCTGAAATCCAGGACAGCTGGACATCAAAGACACATAGAAGAAAACTGTGATGTCAAAGTGCACTATGAGCCTCCTTCTCCACCAGTCCCCCTCCCTCACTGATCCCTGCCAGGAGCAGAGTTGGTAGCTGTGATGCTCGGTGGAGGCCTGGCTGACTGTAGGTCAGCTGCACATGTCAAACATTTAATGACATGTTAGGTTTCCAGCGCTGAACTGTAATGTATTGTTATCTGTAAGGAACTCAATATATGTACAGATACTGAATGAACCCTTTTAACACTTTCAAATTTCCACATAAATTGTGTGTTGGATTGTTGAAGTGGTTCAGGTAGAACCTATTAACATGAGAAATACAGTTTTTCTTTTGTTACTATACCTACTCATTAAAGAAAACACCCCAAAAGTTTGTCCTATATGCTCATCACATTTAAGGAAGTATGGCTTTCTGAATAACCTTATTCTGCCATAGGAACACAAACATCCTGAGTGGAGGTGAACATTTGCCTTTGGTGAGACCAAACCTATCCAACGGGGTTTTGGGGGGGCAGTGCAGTGGAACTACATCCCATCAGTGGGATGTAACACAGCTGAGATTAATGGCGGCATGAACGTCTGTGTAAAAAAAGAAGTCTCTTTCCTTTTTTAATGAATGAATGCTGAGTCCCCGTGATCCAATCAGCCAATGAGCAGCTCGCACCTGCACCCCTTTGCAGCTCTGCAGCAACAAGAGGTCACTACACTTGGAAACGTGGAGGGAAGACGGCAGCGACAGCCTGCAGCAGCTTCAGTCGGACCAGTCAGGCCTTCGTGCGCACATCTCTTCGAGAAGGGCTCGTTACTTTCACAACTGATCGCAATGCCGCTGAAAAACGGCAAGACCGTGGCCGTGGAGAGACGCGTGGATCTGGCCTCGCTCTTCTGCATGATCGGGCGGCACGGACCCGCCGTGGCTCTGGCTGTAATAGCGCTCTTATCCGTGCTGGCGGGTGTCATCATCTACCGGACCGTGAGGAGGAAGCGGAGGAAGGCCACAGCCGAAGCCGCCGACGGTGACAACAAGAGCCCCGGAGCGGAGACAGACGCATCGGTGACTCGGCCGAGCCCGGAGGAACCACACGGCTCCGTGGAGTCAACAGGTAAGAAGATCCACAAACGTTAGCATGCGCTGGGTTACTGCGGTCCACAGGTGGACGCAGAGCATTAGGAATATTAGTGTACAGGTGATGGTGCTAATACCGTAGTGCTGAGGGATAATACGAATGATAGCCTTGCAGCTATACAACACCACGAGGACACCGTGGATTTAAAAGTAGGCTGCAACAATGTTAGTGCAGATAATGTTAATGAATATCCAGCCTGAGTTACAGTGTTGAGGCTAAACAGGCCATCAGAATGCTACTATAGAGCCACTGACTCTGGGCTATTGGTAAAAGCTGACCTCATCCAATCGACATTTTAAAGGATAGCCTTGAAATTACCACAGCCTAGTAATAGGCTACACTGCTGGTTAAAATGTAGTTACACATTTTAGATTCTACAATTCAAATAGAAATAATGCAGTTTTGACTTTTTCATATCAATAGTCCACTAATGTAATAACACTCACAGGGGGCATCTTTCCAAATGAGTCATTTTACCTTTGATACTTTAAGTAGGTTTAGCTAATGATACTCTATAGGCCTACTGGATTCAGTTACAGACACTGAGATAACATTGACTAAAAGGGTATGCAAGAGAGATTCTGGTCAGGTCAAATAAGGCCTTAAATGGAGGAGAGATATAACAATCAATTACTGCTGCTGATTGACTGCATTGATTACTTTTCCTGTGATTAGATTTTCTGCTGTCTTGTCATTTAACAAAAGTACAAAGTCTAAAGTAAACAAAACTGTACTTTTGTAAACTTGTAAAGATATTGTCATCAGATAATTTACCATTTTAATTAAATGTCTGCAGGTTATTTTACTCCCCACTGATATTTAGAAATGCACAACTCATATCCCTGAACTTCCTTTCAAGTTATAAAGTCACTCATAAATAAAAATGAGTACAACCTAGAAACCAATCAAAATTAAACTATACATTATTTATTTTAATGTATAACACATTTTTTTCTTATCTTGTTATAGACATGAGTGATGAAGTGAAGGAGGATGTTAATCTGATTCAGAGGGATTTCAAAATCAGACACCGCCGTGCTGCTGCTGAGAAAATGCATCCACGTTATTCTCCTCCTGAGAGTGACATCCCAGTGCCAGACAACGAGCACACCACTTCCGGTCAGACGGACAAGGAAACGGCAGTTGTGTGGGACCCTTACAAAATAGCAGCGACGTATGCTGAAGAGGCCAATCGCAGCCTGCGAAGTGATACTGACACGCTGGCTGAAATGGTGGAGGAGCCTGTTGACTGCCACCAGGGTGCAACAGATGACATTTTTGAGGATGTGATTGAAGAGGTCCACGATATTTATAGCTGCTTGAAGGGGCCTGACTCAAGTAAACATGAAAACCACGAAGAAGACGAGAAGGTAAGCGGCCATTTGGCTTTGTGTGAGGTTGTATGCAGGCTAGAGATATTAAAACTTAAAACAGACATGGACAAACATGCTAAATTTAGTATTCTTTTTTCTATTGACCAGCTGAGTACTAGAGTGTGACTGGGTGTGAAGCTTAAGCCCAACAGTATATCGACAAAAAATGATATAACTGCATAATTTGAATGCTGCAGTTCTTTGCGGCTTTTAAGCCTCTTTCAGCTCATTGTTTTGGTTTTATGGCACATTTACCATGGTTCAGTCTCACCTCGCTCTGATAAACCCATTGCACACTACCGACCCCACACCAAAATGGCAGACAGAAAGTTAGTGACTAACTAGTAGATGTTCCATGTTCTTCACTAGCTAAAGAGTTGGATATTTTTCTCAGGAGTTTCAACATAGCTAGGGAATTAATATTGGACTTTCATTCGTCAGGTGGCCAGAAATACGACTATGACTGAAGACTAATGTTTCTCCATGACTATAGGCAACTGTTACTAACATTTTAGCCGTAACAACTTTTTAAAAGGCAATTATATCTCAGTTTGTATGTCAGCTTATTGGCTTTCTTGCGGAGAGTGTGATCAGAATATCGTAGTACAACAGTCTGTCAGTCAGTCAGATTTTAAATATAAAGTTACAGCCAGGAGACGATTAGCTTAGCAAAAAGAGGGGAAACAAAAGAAAATACTGACCTGAACCTAAGGTAACAAAATCTGCTTACCAACACCTCTGAAGCTCACTAATAAACACATTATATCTTGTTTGTTGAATCCTTGTACAATTAAAACCTATTTGCAACCTCAGGATGAACACAAGACTCAAGGAAGTCAGTGCATCCGTCCAAGAAATAGTCCAGCACAGACTCAGATCATGTAACGCCAGTTTTTCTGGTATATACTTGTGATTTGATATTAAATCTCCTGTGTTTTATACCTGCTGTCTGGCAAAGTTAGACCTGAATATATTAACTTTCTATTATCATGTTTCTAGGTTTTAAAAGCAGAATGCCAGAAGGAGGAGGATGTGACCACAGACAAGGATGTTTCAGAAAAGAACCGCAGACGAGAGGAAAACTTTCAGTGTGCTTTGAACAATCCAGTGTCCTTCGAACCAACCTTTCACATGGGTGAAAAAGGTGATGATGACCGAGCACAAGACAATAAAATCATTCTGGAGACAAACAGCGTGGAGTACAACTTCAAAGAGCCTGTCATTCATATCGAAGAAGCACACGTCCTTGATATCAGTTACGGTGAAGACGAGAATCCAGATAGTATTGAAGATAATCGCCTCTCTCCAGATGAAGAAAAGAAAAATGAGGGTGAGGAAGCAAAAGAGGAGTGTGGTCAGTCGGGTATCACCACTGATGCAAAAGCTCAAATCTCAGCCAGTAAGGATTTCCTTGACTTGTCATTGGGTTGTCAGCAATCACAGAAAGAAGAGAAAATCGCTTTATCTCTGGATGAAGACAGTGATTCTACTATTGTTGGCCCTCAAATGCCATCACATGAGACCGCAAATCTGCCTGAAAACCATGCAAATGGCACTGCCATGGTGTTGGCTAAAGAATGCAATGACCCTCATGTTGAGTCTTGCTACCAACAAAGTGTCCAAATGATTAGAAATGAAGCGTTTGATAAGGCTAGTTTTGCTGCTGCTCCTGGTATAGTTGCTTACGATAGTGAAAACAGTACTACCCCTATAATGTCTGAAGAAAAATCTCCTCCTAACATGTTGTCTTCCTCCCAAGACCAACAAAGTGACCAAACAAAAGACATGACGAAAGATATCAGCCCTCCCATGTGTCAAATTCACTTGGCGTCTTTAGAGCAACGTGTGCTATGGGATAATGACATATCACCATCTAGTGGTGGTGAAGAAAGCGGGATTTCAAGCATGGCTGTCAGCCCTGATTTGCAAGATGCTGGTAATGGGTTTGATGTAACTGTTGAAAACATGGTGCTTCCAGTGATGCGTTGTGATCTACAGTCTGAGGTAAAAACAGCGGCTCAAAACAGCCTCTTTGCTGTCATTAATGAAGGTATGGTGGTTGGGCCTTACCCATCAAGTGGCTCCCAGCCACGCCACAGTGAGTACAAAGATTTGACTAATTACGAATCATTTGCAGCCAATGAGGACATGTTTGGCCATGAGATTGAGGATAGTTACCACAGAGCAATGGATCAGTTTACGGCAGAGATTACAGCCAGAGTTACTAGCTCCACTGAGCTGAAAACACAGACAGACATGAAAGCTGTTGTTGAGGTCCTAGAGGTTAAAGACAATAATGCAGGAGTAAGAGTTGGAAAGAAAGAAAACACAAAAGCAAAGGAGGAAAAAGAAGACTATGAAAAGACTGAAATCAGTATCATGGAAGCAACTATGGACAATAACGAATGGATCACGGATAGCAGTTACCAAGTCCTTCCCTGGATGAATCTTTCTGCCCATGACTACACAAAAACCAACCAGCATCCCACTGAAGAGTGTCAACGCAGCTCTGTTGTAACAGACACCAGTTGTGCACCTGCAACAGATGTCCTACCAACCACCGAACAAACCAGCACTCTCTCCCTTGTTGACGAAAACACAGAAAACAACAAAAAGGTTGTGGCGATCGTGCCCCAGAATATCAATGTGACATTCCGCATCCATTATGTCACCCAGTCGCCATACCAGACGGTGGCTGTCACAGGGAACCAGCAGGAGCTGGGAAACTGGAAGGGATTCATTCCACTAGAGCGGGTCAAGGATGGGCACTGGGCCAAGGTAGTCAGCCTACCCGCAGAGAGCCATGTGGAGTGGAAGTTTGTGCTGGTGGAGAAGGGTGAAGTATGTCGCTGGGAGGAATGTGGCAACCGTCTCCTTGATACAGGCTACGAGGACGACCTGCTCGTGCACAAATGGTGGAGCCTCTTGTAAGAAATGAGGTGAGAGTGGCATGTACAGTGAGATTTGGGACTAGATATTGGACCAGTTAAAAGTCAAGTTTATTTGTACACTCACAGGACCCACATGTTGATACAGTAGAATAAAATGACACCTAATTACTTTTATACTGTATATCATAGATTCATCATAGTAAGCATTCATTTGGTCAATTTGGGGGTCAAGATATCAGGAGATCTAGGGAAAAACTATGCTAATCTTGTTTGAAAAATGAAATGTTTTTTAGATGTCAGGTTTACCATATAACCATTGTTTCAGCAGCAATGAAATAACTTTATTTCACTTCTGAATTAATTTTGTATGTGCAGTAATTTTGATCTACAATTTATAGTTTAGGTTATTTTTCAAGCAAAATGGGGGGTCAGGAAGTTTAAAGAGAAATTTGGAAGTTTTAGATAACTGTAAATGAAAATCCTTTTGAGTTTTGGAGTGTTGGTTGAACGAAACAATTTAAAGATGTCAACTTAGGCTCTCAGAACTTGGGCTTATATCACTTCTGTCTGGCACGTTAATCAGCCTTTAAAACATTAGTCGCAGCCCTTCTGTGTTTCAGCATGTAGTTAGATTTATATTGAAAGTCTCTTGAAACAACAGTTTTACAACTTGTAATTTTAACCATATTTAGCCCAGATGAAAAGACGTATTTAGACCTGCAAATTTCCTGTAATGGGACTTTTCTTGGAGGATTGCTTTCTATTAGATAAAATGTCTATTTTTTTCTGTGGCAGTATCTGATTATGCAAATCGCACCTATTTTTAATGCAAGTGTTTAATTTGTTTAAATGGAGACTTTATTATACTGTCCATATGCTGCTTAATCAATGAGAATAAATGCACATAGCTCACTTTTTCTATAGCAATAATCTAAGCAATAAATGTTCTGTATACTGTATTCAATTCAATTTTATTTATATAGCGCCAATGACTGTTGTTATATCAGGTGTTCTAATGTGTTTACCACTAAACTGTGATATCGTAATTTTGATGCTGCTTTTATCTCGTGGGACTGTGTGCATGCAATATTGTCCCATTGTTCTATGAATGTGCCTTTTTTAAATGTGATTTTTCTATTAATGTGATAATGCATAAAAACAGTGGCTTGTCTTTTTAAAACAGCTTTGCTGGTCATAATTCTGTTTCATTGCAACTTTTATTGAATTAAAGATGATCCCGTCAAGTTTATTTTGTCAAGTTGCAGTTCTTAAGTCAGTCAATCTATATCTCAGATCATATCAGAGTATCTTGTATGCAATGCTGTCATGATGTATATCAATAAACAAATCTTATCTTGGAATATACATTTTTCTTGTTTGTTAATTCATTCAAAGACCAGACCAATTTGTGTCAATATGAGTTTTTCATATTTTGGGGAAGAAGAAAGTCACTTACAAATTAATTGTTAACTTGACTATTCTTTTTCAATGAATAAAATGGTTACTTGAGTAGACCAGTGCATTACATGTAAATGTAATGGGTTTTATTCCTGTACTGAAGTTGTTTTAATAGATTTTAACTACTTTATAACTCAAATTTTCATTTTATGCAGCAGCCAGCAATTCTCTGAATGTGCAGCTCGTTTGTGACCACTAAAACACTACTACATTGTGTCTAAGAGCAAAAGAAAATGATTTGTAATTCCAAATGGCAGGTCTGCTTATTTCTCAAGCCCCAGCATCTACAAATGATGTGTTGTTGCTCTGCATTTCTGTGAATCATTAACTGCTGTTGCAACAAACAGCCAAATTCAATCTATCAGGGTCTTGTGAGGTCTCTTTGAACTGATGCCTAAATCTTCTTTATTTAAATGTCTGCAATTTGAACCAAAAGCCAAGCGTGTGACCTTGTTCTGCGTTCAGCTGGCTCAGAGGTGGCTCATGCAGGGAAAGCGTCATTAGCAGGCGTATTTTCATGCCAGCTTGTCAGCTCCACTCAGCTCCATGCTGAAGGTGACACCACTGTATCTCGAGAAGACTTTCCTCTTCACCTTCCAGTCCACTGACTGTAGATGGTAAATAGTATAACACGCACAAATGCTATGCTTTGCCAGTCCTGTAAATGATTAATCTGCACTGTAGGGGGCGGATAAAACCACAAAGTTAACAGTGCTGGAAGAGGGAGGGGAGATGCATTATGGGGAAAAAGAGTGAGGTTTTTTTCTTCAGAAAATTAGATGTTGGCATCCAGTAAATTGAAGAATTCAGAGTAAGTCATGCACATAAATTTGTACCAAATACTCTGACAAAGGCAAACAAAACATTGCACATGAATGAACAAGACTCAGGATGAATAAAACAAGCACACAACTGACAAATAAAATGTACAAAAAGAAACAAATGTTGCCTGCCTAATGCTGCTTATGTTGACCTGCCACTGTGTGCCATCTACATGTAAATAGACATGTGAAATGTGATCCCTGCTATGGTGGTTCCACATTTGGAAGACCCCTCCATCCCAAGTGACCAATACTAATGGGAGCCTCCCCTCGAGTATCGGACCTTGAACCTTTTGGGTGGTTTAATTAACGGTGTGCCTCTTAGCCAAACAACACCTCGAGAAATCATTTGACTCACTTCAAATGGGGTCAACTGAACTCTGTCCACCTGTAAGTCACATGATTTCTGTTGTCTTTTCTATTTCAAAACAGGAGTTCAGGGAACTTTTGTCTGTTTGCCCCAGTCCAGAAAGCCACATATAACAAATAATGATGTTAAATAGAGGCTGTTTATTTATTTTCTATTCCGGTCTGATTGTAATGAACTGAAAGCATCACTCATAAAACACAATAAACATTGCCTATTACACTGACACACCGAACATAACTAACCAGAACTAGCAGGTTCCTGATGAAATACCTTCCTAGAGAACCAGCAGATGTTGGTAATGTTAACATGATCTCCTGGGTCATGTGTGTTGGTTTTGTGGAGTGTAAATGCACCAGACTCCCTCACTAGTGCTAATGTGGCAGCTGGGAGTGCATGCACTTTCTAAGGTTGAAGGTAATACTTTATTTAGACACAACTGACACTCTACTTATAGACAACTCTCTCTTGCTTTGTATGCTGCTCTCTGTTATTACATACACATTCACTGAAACACAGACACACACACACACACACACACACACACACACACCATTTGTCAAACATCTAAACCATTAAGCCACCGATGGACCACTGTTTGATCTCTGTTAAGGCAAAAGTCTTAACACTGAGTCATCAACTGATAGATAACTTGGGTTTGCATGGAATCAACAGTAGCTTCTTTAACGGACAGGTTCTTTATAAACCTTTATCCTGTGATTTGTTTTGGCAGCAGGAACAGTAAAAAATAAAAACCCGATTTCCTTCATCAACATATTTTTTCACTGTATGTCTGGAAATATCTGCAGAAGATTGCTAGGGATGGATCAGACATGCAAAAAGATAATTTCTCTATTTTGCAAAGATGACATGGTGTGATGAGCATAAGAACTTGTAGTTAAATGCAGAAGGCATGGTTGACTAGCAGTGCTGAGCAAAAACGCCAATGAAAGCATTTGGCAAAATGTCGGATTCACTTCTGTGACATTAACTTTAAGGCAGCACAATTCATGCAATGTTTTTGTTGTAATGGAATATTGGTTAAAGATACATAAATAAAATGTAATTTTACAAAGGACAATAGTGACACTAATTGTAATGCTACCTGTTGTTAGTGCTTTTCATGGTCAATATGTTGAGTGGTTCACAAGGGTCTTTTTCTCTGGTATAGTAGTGAGGGAAAAACTTAAATTGCAGCAAGGGAGGACTCAGCACACAGAGAACAAAAAAGAGATTCAGACTGCAGTCTGGATTTAAATATTTGATTTCATACATCACTGGACTGCACAGACGGCCAAAAAGAAAATAATTTCAGTCCATGTTGAACATTCCTCAGTGCAGAATAAGGCATGCATGATGAGCAGCTCTATATATGGATTACTCTGCAGGTGCACCAAGTCAATTATGTAGGACTTGATTAGACGCACATGAAGCCAATTGTAATCACCATTACAAACACATTAGAAGAATAGCATTGACACATTGTCATACTGATTTAAATACATACATGTTAACCCTGGGAATGGGATCCTCTGGTATAGAAAGACAAACAGATATGAGTCACAGAAAACAGGCCAGATCTAATTTGTCATTAAAGCCACTGGGGTGTAGCATTTTAAGGTAGAAGATGTGTTCATTCACACAGGAGTAAAACTGGATCAACATTGCCACCACAGCGATTAGGAATCGTCATGCCAATGCCACAGAATGCCAAATATGAAAAACAAAGATTGCCATTTGAAAGGTGTCTTGCAACAGCTGATTTAGGATCAGCATGGTGGACAGCACTTTTATGTTCATTTATTCTAAATCTAAGTTGTCTCCTTGTTTGTCCTACATATTGGATGCCACATTTGGTACACGGTGCACATGGTACACACTTTTTACAATTCGAGCATGCAGCACAATTTCGTCAGGGGAAACTTGTCCAAATTAGTTTTATTCATATATGTCTGCATCCTGTATCCTGCACATTCTCTGCTCTAGAAAAAGTGGAAGATCTCTTTGCCAGTGTCTCTCATCATCTCCCAAAGATCTTCCAGTAAGTTTTCACAACATTACATATGTCACACCCAAATAGTGATTAAGCAGTGTAAAATACACAAGATAATTTTTTTTCTTTTCGGATTTACATTTGGAGAATAGTTAATTTCTGTTTCACGTGTGTCTAATTAAGCCCTAGACAATTGACTAGGTGCACCTGTACAGTAACCCATGTATAGGACTACTCATCATGCATGCCTCATTCTGCACTTAGCGAAGTCCAACATGGACAACATTTTTGCACTTTAGCATTTTTTTCCCTCTTCACTGTTTATGTAGCCCTGTAATGTATCAAATAGAAATATTTAAAATCCAGACAGCAGTCTAAATCACTTTTTTGTTCTCTGTGTGCGAGTCCTCCCTTGCTGCATTACAATAATATATAGCTGCTCAGAAGCAAACAGCCGCTAGACACAGTTAGTTGGCGACTAGCTGGTGAACACAGTGGAGCATTTAGCAGCTAAAGAGCCGGATATTTTAGTTGGTAGAGAACAAAACCAGAGCAAAAAGACTGGGTTTACATTTATCAAGTGGACACAACTCCAAATCAATGATAATGTTGCTCTGTAACTGCTGGATGTGTATATAAGGAGCTATTCGCTAACAAGTTTGTCGTATCAACTTAAAAGTTGATAAAATGTCAAAGTTATGATTACAAATTGTTTCCGCTGCCCCCAAGTGGCCCAAAAAAAAGATTGTTAGTTATTGCAGGTTCAACATACACAGCAAAATTGTATCTGGAGATCAGCGTTTTCATCAGAAAGGCACTTTCCTAGTTAGGCATGTACGTGGTCTGAACAGCAGACTGTTGCCTGGTGGACTGAAACACTATGATCCTCAGTCCAAGTTGGACCACCAAGTGTGAAATTCTTTTAAAGTTGTCTGCTGTCTCCTCTTACAGAAGCTGAGCAGTCGGACCAGGCTGCACCTTTCCACTTGAACTTTGACCCAGGGAGATTGTGTGACAATATCAGAGTGCATACGTGTATCTCTGTGTGTTCATTTGTACTTTATTGTGTCCTTACCACAACATGTGCATGCATGTCTAACTGTAGGTGCTCACTGTGCTTTGACTTTCATTCCTTTTCTCCTATTTTCTCTTTTCCCTGATTCATCCCAGTGTCTGTGTCGAATCAAACAGCTTTTTATTCCTTGCACAGTAAATGTGAGTGTCTATTAATAGCACAAAGGATTATACCGACTTCTTTTTTGTCACTGTTCCATCACTGCTCTCACTGGCATCTTGGAATCATTTTTCAATGAAGTGCGCTGAAAGGTACTTTGTGGAAAATATTCAAATGTGTGATGAAGGTTGGGCAATTTTTCTGGATAATCAGACATACAATCTTCGTGTGTTTCATAATGAAGTGCATGGTTGTGGTTTGGATGTGCCAAACAGGCAGGCTATTTATATTGCATACCAGTCCTCATTCTTGATCCATACTGTGGGATCTTTCAGTGACCTTCAATGGAATCCGCTGACTTTGCTGCATGGCAATAAGAGGTGGAGCAATGAGGGTTAAGGAAGGTAAATTAGCTTTTAGTTTTTTAACCCTTGCGCTGAATCTGTTTAGTACATCATGACAAGTATATGTGAATATCTGTTGCTCTGCAAGTGAGCAGATTTAAAATCTATAACCTCTACTGGTCCTTAAAACACAATTCAACAAGCCGGCTTTTATATCATTTCTATGTAATTTTTCAGGAATTATATTCTTCTATTTCATCTCTTCAGTCATTGGCTTTTGTTTAAACTGTATTAACCTTTGGGATTTCTTGTGGATATTATCTACTACTGGTTTTGTCTGCAAAGCGCAGTCTGAAACTGTAATATACACCACCCAATTCCTGTTTCTTAAGGATCATGAAGCAAACTGAATGCTGTTTCTGGATCTGTGCCATGCTGGGACAGCCCTCCACCAGTGATGTCATTGCTCGCTGTCCCTGAGGGCACTGCAGATGTGGGCTGAATGCAGTGTGTGTGTGTGTGTGTGTGTGTGTGTGTGTGTGTGTGTGTGTGTCTGCAGATATGTATGTATGGGAAGTGAGTGAAAAGAGAGAGCGAGAGCAAGCCAGGCAGAAAGAGAGTATGAGTGCATGCAGCTGCATACATAATGCAAAGAAATGTGGAAGAGGTTTGGGTTGAGGCTTCCTAAAAGAGGTCAAAATATAAAATATTTATAATTATCCAACATTTTTGTCCTTCGTACAGATTCTGATGTCTCTGTGATATAGCGTGTTTGTACTGTATTGATGTTTTAATTACTCTACAATATCTGCATCATTTTAGCTGCCTTGTGTTTTTCAAGAAGCATTTTAAAATTCCTGTCAATATCTTGTGGTGAAATTAAAAAGACAGCTAACATCTAAACAAACCGGACCAGTACATATAGGTAATTCCTTGAATCCGTTATGATGATTTGTGTTTGTACCTATGATACATAGTTATATCTGCCTCCTGTGTTGATTTATCCTCAGTTTATGTGATCTGGTGGATCTGTGGAGGTTCTTACTGTTTGTATGTGGACCTTGGAAACCACAATTGTGGACTCCATTTCCCATGTGTAGGCTACTTGCATGGAAATCTGATGTCAAAAGTTTGTTGTTAAACATTCAGTCTCAACAGCCCATTTTCTCCCTTTTTAATGTTTTTGGCCTTCTTGTATTACAGCATTATATTGTGATCTTCTGATATGTTAGGAAAGCACTGAATCCCCTGATAAAATGGGTATGAATATGTTTATATCACTTCCACTATATATTTGTTACTTCCTTTACCTGCATCTTTTTTCATTTGCCTTGATGGTGAAACAATTAGTTTGAAAGAAAATGGCTACACAAGTCAATGAAGTTACTTGTTTTATTCACAGAGGATATCTCATATCTCAACGGCCAAGAAAGATCTCATCAGATGTGAGTCTGAGGAGCTTAACATAAAGAAATGAGGGACTGATAAAAAGGATTTTATGAGTGACGAGTGCCGTCTGCTGGTCCTTGCGCTGTCTGACATAACACTTAAACCACTGCTGTAAAACACAGTTACAAAGTCAACACTGACCCCTGGCTGTACTTTGAAAACACTGTGGTTAAGTTATACATCCCTTCATAAATTAACAAACAGATAATTAACACCGAGCCAAACGAAACAAAAAAATCAGCGCCTACAAATTTTCATGTAAATAATTATGTAAACAACAGAGTGAAAAAAGGTTCATCAGAGATTTCAAGTGAAATTGAAATCACTTTTTTATCCTTTCTCAGTAGGACACCCTGAGTATTGACAATTCACTTGAGGGAAACAAACAACTAAAATTAAAGAGGTACAAAATGCAACTTCATGTTGCAGGCAGCGTGGTAATCCAGTTTCCCCAGATCAGCTAGTGGAAACCTTTACATTTTTTCTTTCTTTCTAAAAACTTTACAGATCACAACAAATACTGTAAAAATGTGCATGACACAAAGTCAATCTCATCGCAGTTAGCTCATTCAGTAGAAACTGCATACAGTGGCCATTTTCCCAAATCTTACCATGAGCGTTATAGGGTTATGTTCTACTTTCCAGGCTGCTATTAGTTCCTGTTTATTTCACTGCAATATTAAATCATGCTTGAGAGGTGTTTTCTCAAATATTTTTTCTCAAATTTCCACAGGCAACTATGAGTAGGGACTGTTTATACTGTAAGTTTATAAGTAAGTAAATACAGGAAGAAGTTGTTCTGAACTAGTGCATGTTTCTGCAAGAGAAATATTGCTGGTTCAAACTGTGAAGTGTGAAAGTTTGACCTGGAAACAATCCAGGTAGGAAACTTTACCATGGGCATCGTCTCATAAGTGTGAGCTAGGCTCCAGAATAAAAACGACTCATGCTGCTCACACACTCTGCAGCAGTTCAGTCCCTGCGTGCCTCCTGTCTAGGGCCTCTGCGACTCCTCCGGCTCCTCTGTGATGGTGCGGTAGTGCTGTGGCTGATTCTGAGCCAGAGGGGAGTCCGTTTGGGTGAACAAGATGGGTCGACTCCTCAGGGGTAGTTTCAGCAGGAACCGGCGAGATGTCACCAGATCACCATAGCCTTGGGCGTGGGAGAAGGCGTAGGCAGACCGACGGGTGCTGATACGCCTGGTAGGTGGTCGGCGAGGCGCAGGAGCTGGCAGTGCCTCCTTCCGCACTTTATGTCTGACCTAGAAGGGGGAGAGAGGCAAGTCTTTTAATGTCAACTTCTTAGAATGGGTACATTTTCTCATTCAGGACAGTTGATTGCCATCACTTCACATGCTTCTTCAGGGTCCAGCTAGCTTTATAATTATTTTTACAGATGTTTTTATAATAATCAATTTCAGTATTTCACACTACACACAATCTCCTGGCTTGTATACTATTGATTCTAGTGATACTAATAAATAATTAGGCTCTATATCTAAATATCAAAAGTGATTGTCATCATTATGAATGGCAGTGTTTCATCTTGATTGAATTTGGTGAAATGCAGATTTTTACCATTAGCTATCATGCTTCACAGCTAGCTTGCTAATGTTAATTACACAGCTCATGCTGCTGTTTGTTAGCAAGAATGAATGTTACAATTACTGACTCAATATAGCCTACAGAGTAAAAAACATGCATCATAGACAGCATGGTTTTATTATCTGGGCCATGTGCTCTCTCACCTTGTCGTTAATTGTGGGCCGAATCTGAATGAGAATGAAGCGGAAAGCTACCACGGGCAGAATACAGAGGAGGGAAGTCAGGAATATGGTCAGCCACACGTTAGGCTGGTTCAGAGAGTTTCTTGCGGTGCCTGGAGATTTCAAAACATGTCAGACAAAACATGTCAGACCAGCAGTAAGAATCACATAGTAAAAGGGTTTATTATTATACAAGCCTAAAAGATTAAAATTCAATACACAAACCACAAACAATGGATGGGTAATGTGTGGAATTCATACATGGAGAGAGGATTATGGGCACATTACTGTTATAAACCATATTAACCTGCACACAGTGGGCACCGACAACCTCTCTGCCTCCATGAATGAGCTGAATATACTCACCAATGAAGGGGAAAAAGGAGGTGAAGATGAGAAACAAGCCGTTGCTGTACATGGTCAATGTGATGGCAAAGTAAGCAGCCAGGCTGCCCCAGACAAAAAACTGGTTCACTGCTGTCCAGTAGTGGGTGTCCAGACACAGCTGAAAAATGTCATTTTGAGTTAAAAGTTTTGTTCTATTTTTTAACCTGTTGCATATTTGTATCCCACTTTGTGAATGAATGGGTGGGTGATATGAATTAAAGCTATCTATCACAGTATATGTCATTTTATTGCAATAGCATATATTGTAAATTGATATGGAAATAACAAAATTGACTAATCCAGTTAATTAAATAAGTAGGAACGTCATCACACTCCATCCTGCAACTTCAGCGTGATGTGACGCTTCTGGTGACAGGAACTGTATTCCTCACCTGTATGTTCATCACAACCAGCAGACAGGTCTGGGCCAGTAAAGCAAAGGACTGATAGTCGGCGATGTCTTTGCCGTCGTCTCGGACCGTGTCTTGTATGGCAGCCCATGGGATGAAGAAGAGGATGAGGGAGCTGTAACAGCTGTGCATCATGCAGCGCACAAAGGCTTTCTTACTGAAGTACAGGTTCAGCTGGCCAGGAGTGTAGAGCTGAGGATACTGGAAACTCCAGCGGTCATTCACATCCTATACAAACAGAGGATTAGAGAAAGAGAAGAGAAAGCCTAAAGAGGATACAGATGGGATGGGTGGGAAATACTGATACAAAAAAAGTAGTTTCTGAGCTATTTCAAACTAATAACTCATTTGACCCTTATTGCATACCTGCTCAAAGAGGCTCATGCCCAGGACGGGAAGAGCTGTGTAAACCAGGTTGTACAAGGTGATGAACCACTCGTCATACACAGTCTATGAACAAGAACAACAGAGACAACATTAAACATGTCAATACAGAATAAATAATGTTGCTTTATGCATATACGCCTCTCCTGGAACATTTACAGTCATTACAATTTAGAAAACAACTTGTATTTTGTATTTGGTGAATGGAGAAGTGTATGAACAGGACTCTTGAAAATAATTTGAGCATATAGGGCTTCCTGTGGGGTTGTTTCAGTACAGTAAAACAGGTCCGCAATAAATACTTTTGTGAAGGCTACAATATTTAGTTTCTGTGTCTGTGAGAGGTGTTGTTTCAACTCTATGGCAATTTTTTTCTTCATTTGACTGTGATTTGTGGTCTTGTGATGCCACATTGCATTATAATGTACAATCTTCATAATACCCCCTGAACATTGCAATACATATATACTTCTGTCATTTTCTATGTCCATCTTGATCAACTCTTCATTCACAAAACTTCTAAAAGACAACATCATGTAACATCGTAGCATTACATTATAACTGAAACATACATTCCGCCAGTCAATATGCACTATTCTTAGAGTTGCTCATATACCTTACTAGATTCCTTATTTTCTCACATTACGTGTAACCCATTCAATTATGTAACATTATTCCAATACATGTCGCTCACCTGTGCAGAGAAGCCACAGAAGAAGGCATACCAGAAATGCACAAAGGTAAAGGTGAAGTTCTTGTAAAAGAAATATCGTAAGAACTTGCACATGCGTAGGTAGGACCAGCGGCCGTGCACCAGCAGGAGGCGCTGAAGGTAACGGAACTGAGCAAAGGAGTAGTCGCTGGAGAGAACTGCCTGCATGCCCTCCTGACCGCTGATACCTACACCGATATGAGCAGCTGCAGGACAGACACAAGAGAAAGACAGCAAAGTCACACAATAAGTAACATTTTCCAGCTGTTTGGTTTCACCACAAATACGTTTTCTGGTTCTTGTAATAGTGTCTGAGTTGAGGTAGCTCACCTTTGATCATGCTGACATCGTTGGCCCCATCCCCAATGGCCAGAGTAACAGCCTGCTTGTATTTCTTGACCAGCTGAACCACCTGGGCCTTCTGCAGAGGGGTGACCCTGCAGCAAATCACTGTCTGACACATGCACGCTGTCCTCAGCAGCTCCAGCTGCAAGTTCTTCTCCAGTGCAAAGGCCTGAGCACAAAAATGGAAAAAGGGATTACAGGACTGTACTGAGGCCCCCGAAACAACCCCCACATCCAGACTGTATGCCTGTCCAAAATGACACTGGAAATTGTGATGCACCTGAAAAAGCTTTCTTACCAGACTGTGTCCATTTATAACGAGGCCATATTCTCCATCCACCTTCTCATCCTGCACAGCCTCTGTCTTCTGAAGCCAAAACAGGCCCGCGCGAGACTTGATCACAGATGGCTCGTCCGCAGCTTCTGGACACATTTTCCTTCTTGCATTCCTGAAAACACGAGCACATGGGAATGATTGGGTGAGTTATTACTGTAAAAATCATTTTTTTTTAAACTGTATTGTGGATAGAATAAAATTATTTAAGATGAACTCATTACCTGCCAAGTGACTTGTAATCAGTAATTAAAACATGATGCCAGTATGGCTTGGGTATTAACATGTCAAAACAGTTTATTGAACTTAATGATAAACTTAAAACTTTTTTTTTATCTTTCCAAAACCCAAAAGTGTAGGTCATGTAAACGGTGTGTTTATCTACTGTAATATAATCTGCAATGGTTAGCATGTCCAGATAACTAGCTTACAAAATTAGTTACTAAGCATTACAACACAAGTTAGATATATCTGTTATGCAATGCTACTAGAGTTTAGTTTAGACGGTATTAAAAAAAGGATTGCACCTCTGTCGTGCTCTATATTTGGTTTGCTGAAATTTACATCCCAGCAGCTGTTTGAAAATACAAACTCTAAACCAAACCTCACCACTGTTTCTTGTCCAAGTATGTTTTCTATACCATATGATCAAATATCAATTGAATTACATTTTTATATTTAATACTGTCCTATAAAACTAGGGCTAACTAGCTCTGCCCTGCTTTGTTTATTTGAATGTATTCTATGGATCATCATCTGACAATTTGCCTGTGACATGTAGCTTCAGCCTCAGCATTAGCTTGCACTAGCTAGCTACAGCTTGTCAGTCAGCAATCATTTAAGAGCTGCCAACTTTGCATAGCACAGCTTCTATCCAAAAACATAAAGCATAAAAAGTGTCAAATGTGTGTCAAATACAGTATTGGTATTTGTACTAGTTATATTGAAATTCAGTAGACTGAAACAGCCTCTGATCACCAGATTCTTCCTGTGGTATTAGTTTCAGACTGACTTACTGTAGCTCCTCTTTGACTCCTTCAGCTGTATTGGCTGCAACAACAAAAATGTCCTTCATCTCCTCTCTCAGCATGTTGCAGGAATAGCCGATATTCTCTGCCGTCTCTGTTTCAAAACAGTGATATTCACAATGACTGTGATGCAACTCATCTGTTAAACATGCCAAACATTCACTCTCGGACTCTGAGTTCATATGCAGATGACACAGGATGTTTAGATGTGTCAGCGTGTGAATCCCCGTAGATTTGGCACCTGGGGATTCCTGACACATTGAGATTAAGAGTGAGAGAATAGCAGAATATGTTTCACATTACATTACTGTATTACTTTGATTTGAATAGGAAAATGCAAAAAATGCACTGACCCTGTTTGTCACCAGTCAACACCCAGATTTTGATGTCAGCCTTAGCCAGTTGCTCTATGGTCTGTGGCACACCGTCCTGCAGCTTGTCCTCCACAGCTGTCGCTCCCAACAGCTAAAAACCACAGTACAGTGTAGTAATAGGAAAATAATAATTTTTTGTATTCTAAAAAAAGCACCTCCAATTTGTTCCAATAATATTTTTCAAATACTTCCAGTAGCCTACTGTCAGGAACACATTTAAGCCATGCTCATCAGACATCAGACTATCTAGTAATTTGTCAAAGTATTCAGCAGGTGGACTAACCAGCAGGTCTTTCTCTATCTCTTCATAAAGTTCATCAAGTCTCTCCTCTCGTCCCTCAATGGCAGTGCTGGCCTCGTGGTGGCGCTGTTGCCAATCTTCCATGTAGCTCTCATCCAAAACCTTGTAGGCCAGAGCAAGCGTACGGAGGCCGTCGCCTGCATACTCCTGTTTGTTTGGACAGTTCAAAGCAGTTCAGAACAAAAATCCTTACAGTTCAGGGATGTGCATTAGTTTTATATGTCACACACATCACAAAATCCCAACTGCATCACTCACGTTGAGGTGTCCAGTGGTAACTTGCATCAGTTTGTTACAGGATGGGTGCAGTCTTTCAAAGATGATGGTGTCTGCTCCTTTGCAGAATAGAGTCAATTTGCCTTCGGGGCTTCGCACTGAAAATCATGGTGGAAGTTGCTTAGCGAAGATGGAGTCACAAGGTTTGACACATAACCTTGTTGCAATGATCATTTTTATGGCAGACTGCATACATTTAAATAAACATTTTGGAATGTATAATGTAAATGTGGTTATTTTTTGAATTTACAAGATTGCTATTTAGGAGTCGACAAAAAACGTGGTTATCGGAGCGTCCTTGAATGCACCAACATTTTGAAATGGTAACTTTTCAACATGTAATATAGCTGGGGATCAAAACCAGAACAAATTGTTCAGTGAGATGGTAGTATCTAAAGAACATACTTAAATATGACCTCTTAAAAATCTATAGCAACATGCAAAACAAATCTTGTGACACCACGATCTCTTACCTATGACTGACATTCTCTTGCGCACATTATTAAAGTCAAGGACAGCCAGAAGTTCATAGGTGACCTGTTTGCCCATCTCCATGACCGTGATGGTCTCTGGTGTGCGTGAGCGGAAAACAAACCCAAAGTTTCTTGCTGCTGTCACCAGAGCGCCCTCATCAGGAGACTGAGCCTGGTAGTAGAGCTCCCCTGCCAAAGGTGACAGAAGTCACCACCAAAGTCAGCACATGCTTAAATACTTTTAAACATAGTTAGCTAGGAGTTTATTCTCATGGTTAGAAGAAAAATATATCAGATTCAAAACAAAGAGGAATCTGTATTATTCAGGACTGACCTCTATTAGGGGTTTCACACAACCATGCAAAATGTTGAAAAAGAAATAGAACATAAGCAGTGTAATTCTTCTGTTTTTAACCTTATGCAGCCACTTGCCATGTAGTAATAAAGACATCCATTAGAGGACGCTCCTCACCCTCTTTCTTTTCCTCAGGCATGACGGTGTGGCACAGAGCCAGCAAGCGGAAGAAGGCCTGAGCCTCCGAGTTTCCCTGTCTCACCGTCTCCACCAGACTGTGGTCGTGAAAGATAAACTTTGGATCAGCCAGTTGGTTCCAGGAGAAGTCCACTCTCTCTGTCTTCTGCAGAGAGAAAGAGGCAGAAATTAAAGCGTTGGAGTATTACATGACATCACAGAAAAGATATACAATCCTGTATCAGTATTCTCCTCTCACCTCTGTTATTTCCACCCTTTGTCCCGTAAAGTCAAACAGCTCCCCTGAATAACAGAGAAATATCAGAATCAACCATTCAGCTCATGCTGGTGTGTCCTTCCAACTCAGTACTTTGTATATAAGAGCTGCTCACCGTAAGCTTTCCCATTGATGGAGGACTTGTTGAAGGTCATGATGTTCTGCGTCAGGGTGCCGGTCTTGTCACTGAAGATGTATTTGATCTGGCCCAGCTCCTCGTTGAGCGTGGTGGTCCTGGCCTGGGCAGGAGTGTCATTCTTGGGGTAATACATCTTCCTGTCCCAGTCTATGTAGAAGCTGTTCCCCAGACGGATGATCTCCACACTGACATCAAAACACACACACACACACACACAGGGACAAGTGTGAGACACGCAGGGACACACAAAGACAACTTCTCTCACTCTGAACTTTAGTTGCTTTGTGATTTGGTTATCTTACCTGACGTAGAGAGAAATGGGCACCACCGTGTTGAGGATGATGACGTAGGACCAGAAGGAGAGGAAGGATGAGAGAGCGGCCCCAACCCCTGCTTCACGAGGGAGGAAGACCGTGAACACTGAGCCCTCCCTCACCTCCCAGATTGCATTGCCGATGGCCAGAACGGAGCACATTGACGCCAGGAAACCAAAGATCTGAATGATAAAAGACACCACACATATCAATATTTATGTGTCATACATATATGACATTAAGAGTAGATAGAGATTGAAAATGCTGACTAAAGAGTAATGAGCAAAACAAAGCATGTAAAATCCTGAAATCATAATTATTTTTTCCTCATGACATTTAAGTCATTGAAATCATAATAATACTAACTGACTTTTAAGGGTTCATTCCTGTGTGTTTTATAGAGCTCGAAATGCATTTAAAGTAACAAATGACTGACGTGAGTTCAATGTGTAACATATTTAAGGGTCAACACTAAATTGTACATGTGGGCCAATGTGTATTTATGAATGCACAGACATGGAACTCACACACAACACCAGGACATTCATCAGGTGATCGATGCTCGTCCGCTTGAAGGTCGTCTTTCCACTGTTCTGCATCAGCTTGGTGTCGGGGCCTGAAAGGTTCAACCCCTTGTTCAGTTACACATGCAGACAGAGGCACGTTTCCAGCATTTTGCAGAGTATCATTAAGAATATTCAATGCTCAGTGTATTCTAGAACCTTGTATTTATGTAGTATTCTGATTTACCTTTTTGAGTACATATTTGTTCTCATTCTCATCCCCGTCCTTGTATTTCAGTCAGTGACTTCCAAACAGAGAGGATGATAGAGTTTGATTGAGGCAGCACCCCTTTCTTAAAACTCACCTGTCTGTCTTTAAAAAAATAAATTGCTATCAGACTCTGTGCTACATTATCTGCTCTCAGTATCTCTCTTTCTGTTTCTTTGGTTTCGTTTAGGATTTAACTTATCTGACCAATGATTTCTTATCAGTCAAAGGTCCAAAGATAGCATATAAAATGCTAACTGAATAAAGGTTGGTCATTTAGAAGCAATTATAATGTAAGACACAACAGCCAGCGATTAGCAGCTTGGAGCTATAGGCCTACTGGAGTTAATGATTCTACTTACCATTACTTGTAAATTGAATTTATTTTTATTCACTCCTTTATTGTATATTGTTGTTATTTATTACTTTGTTTTTGTTAGTCTTGTTTCTAATAAAATAGATGAATATTCCCACTGGAACTGGTCTGTTGTGCCTTCGGTGCCCCTGGAGACTGGAGTGTAGTGATGTGTAGTTCATGAGTTAGTAGTTCAATGAACTACTCATTTCCTATGAACTGATATGAACTACTCCTCTTAGAGACTGAGTAATTCGTTAATTTGGCTGCACATGCGCATTGCGCCACAATGTATGAGTTCCGTTTTTCCCACCTGTCAGCTCCATGTGGGAAACGATCGAAGATCCAGTTCAGCAGTTCACCCCTTTGTCGTTCAATTTACACGTGACAGGTAAACATTGGACAGAAGGGATTTCTGTCCAATCCTGAGCCTGTGTAGTCAGTGAACGACTTGAAGACCAAGAGCGGTGAACTGCTCCTCTCAAAGGAATTACTCCTCTCACCGCTCTCCGTTCACTTTACACGTGACAGCTACACGGGCTCAGCATTTGACAGAAATTAGTAGGACGAGCAGTTCTACATTCATTTTTACATGACAGCTGGCTGGGCGCACAGACAGAAACGTAAATGAGTAGCCTGGACTGCTACTAGATTTAGCATAGGAAACAAGCATGTAGTAGTTCACCATGGATATGTAGTTATATGGGGCGTGGCGTGGTTAGAGCTCTGTTGCAACGGGGAGAGAGTGAGAAACCTAAGTATTTTAGTAATTAGGCTGAAAATAAATGTTTAATATTAATAATTAATAAATGAACGAATAACAAAAAAAAAAGAGTAGTTCTTTTTGCTGAAAGGGAGTTACTGAACTTAGTCTCTAAAATGAACTATTTATCCCATCACTAACAGAAAGTATAAAGTCATCTGTGACCTCAATGGCATTTATTGATATTTTCTATGTCGCAATGTTAAAATTCTAGAAATACCAGTCTATCGTTGCTTTATAAAGAGGGCAAATGAGAATAAATATAAATGTTTAATTTGCTCAACAGAGTTCTCCCCACAGAAGTGTTCACTTATTAATCAACACTTTTCTGTTTGTTTCTATATGCTAGGAAACTCACCCTGAACAACCTGAACACCAGCTGGTAATAACACACCCACATGAAATGACAAACATGCACCGGAAAAACGGGAAATACCAGCTATGCACAGGGACGAGTACACCTGGAGCACTAACAGACAACATCTGATGTGACTGAGGCTTTTGTCTGACATCAAGATAGATCTTAGATAGACATAAAAAACTATCACATGTAAGGCAGTAAAGTGAAAGAGAAGCTAGATTAAGCAAATCTTCTTTTAAAATACAGATTCAAATGAGGAACTACTATAGCTCTCAAGTTGGCTTTTTATAAAGAGGCAGGTGATTCTATAAATGTTCCTGTGACAGATAGTGAAGCTTTGGTTTTTTATATATGCATGTCTGATGTTTGTCTTTATTCGAATCTATGCATTCTGTATATTGCTTGCCCTTGGTATAATGCTTACTAATAATACTACTAGTAATAGTAAGGCTAAGGGCAAAAATGACTTAATGTACTTTGGTGGTTAATTGGAAATTCAATTACAACAAACCAACAGAGGCACAACCCAAAAGATGGCCTTAGGGGCCTCTGAGGGTCTGGTGTCCCAGCCCAGCTCCTTCTTATAGCAACTACTTAGAAGAGAGAGCAGCTGGCATAATCACAAGAGCACAGTACTGAAAGCTTAAAAAGCTCTCGTCTTACCCGAGCTTCCTTCGAGTGCTTCCCATGTTTCTGATGCTGCTCGGTGATCTCACTGTGGTCTTTCTGGAGACACGCAAGAACACACGCATCATCACATTGTCTATTATGTTGCACCATCTGCTCTCAACAACAGTGCCTATTATAAGCCACTTACTGGGAGCTCTGAGGCATTGTCCAGATACACCGCAAGCATAGCGCAAGCAAGGCCGTCTGCAGACTGGAAGAGAGCAAAGATGATTTACACACCTGACTAACTGCTGGCCCAATATCTCCAGTTACACACAGTCCAGATTGCAAACCAGACGATTGACGAGTAGACTAAAAGCCTGATGATACTGAATATAAATGTTAATGAAAACTGAATCTGATGGGAGAAATGTAAGCAACAACGAGGGTACCTCTGTCAGCAGGCTGGGGTCAGCCTTAAGGGAAAACCACTGGAGCTTAAGGTGAAGTTCTCCATTGGGAACCCCTTCCAAAGGAAACCACTACAACAGTGAGGGAGATTCATTTATCCACGGGAGGATTCATAGAAAGATTATATTTAACCAAAATGGTTAAAGTTTTAGAAAAGCATTATCATTTCAACCTCCTGTATTTCCTGCAATTAAAAAAACTGTTCTTACCAGGCACACAACACTTCAATATTAAATAAAAGCTCACCTTATCAATTTCTTTCTCCTTCTTCACTTCTCCCATATCTAGGTTATACCTAAAGGGATAGAAAAAACAATGGGGACAGAAAACCTTAAAGCATTAACATTTAAAACAAATATATTTTCAGCACTAATACCATATGTCTTTATATTTTTCACTTATTCCACATCAGCACTCAGCTGTCTGCTCAAAAAACATGTTTGTACAAGCTACTGTACTATATACTTTCAAATCAAATAACCATATTTAGTGTTCAAGCTAAGACATCACATGAGGATACAAAACTTGAAACATTATTTCAATAATGTTATATGACTGTCCTGTGATGAGACACATCAGTGCTGGTGTTAATATTGACATTTCTTTCAAAATCATTAAAAATCTGCATTTCATGGGCTGGACAGACCATCTACTGTTTTACATCAGCCCTGAACCTGCGAGGCCACTGCTGACATAGTGTCAACCAGCTGGGAACCGTCTACTTTATATAAAAAAAGACATAATCAGTGTCAGTCAGTCTCCCCCGTGCCCCACGATCCACTCACTATGTAGCCACGCCTCCTACAGTTGTTGTTCCTTCACTCATTGCATTTAAAAAAAAAATTTGTTAATTAGATAGTTTCTTACTTTCCAATGAAGTCATCTTTATCTGTGTCCTCGTCGTATATCTCCATCTCCAGCTCTTGCCCTGGGGCCTCATGGATGACAAACTGCACAGGGACAAAGAAAAGGTATTTCAGATGGGAAAGTCAATGCTTTGATTCATGCTTCAGTTCAGCATACTTCATTATATTTCTAAGTCATTTAGAGAAAGGCTTTGGCAGATTACACATCAGAAAAGGGACATTAGAACATTACACCCGAAAGCACATTTAGCCCTGCAAAAAAAGTCAACAAAGACTGGTGGGAACACATGCTGGAGACAACTTAAGCATTCAAACAATGAGTTGATAAACAGTGATTTGAGTAGCTTGTCAACGCAATCTGTGACAGAAAGTATTTGTCTTTAGCTTTGCGTATCACAAACAAGGAAATGTATTTTTTATTTTTAGCAGATTCTATCAGGGTTTGCAGGGTTTGCATACCAGAATACATGCGGGATGACAGGGTAAGAGTTCACCCAGGGGTTTTAAAGGAATTTTAAAGGCCCCCAAATAGTTCCATTAAAAAGTAATCATATTTTGGAAACCAAAGCATGAAAATGATACTATTATGACTGATGTCGTCACATGACAACTGCAGTGTGTTACTGTTACTCTACCTCATACACTTCATTCCATTTGGGGTTCAAATTCTCTTTGATGGTCTTGCTTTTGAAATTTCGGTTGCCGACTCGGAGCGTTGCATAGGGGTCCGATTTGCCTTTCACTAAACCCAACATGTACGTGTCCATAGCAACCAGGTCTCTGGCCTCCAGCAAGTGGACCCTCACAACACCCTGAGGAGCAGACGAGCAAACAAGGAAAGATTCAAACAATACATCTTTGGTAATCTTCACCTACATATTACAAATTATAAAAAAAGAGAAACCTACAATTGTCACAACAACATCCAAATTGTAGCCACTTTTATTTTGGTATGGGGCTTTTATCCTAAAATGTGCAGTGGTACAGTATTTTAAAATGCCTGCAGGTGATGAGATTTAGGATCTTACATACCCGAGGTAGTGGGAACCTCATCTGGTCCACTTTGACCTGGTCTATAAGGGGCACACACATGCGGTTGGGTAACACCATGAGCGAGGCAATGATGTCCATGATGGTGTCCTCAGACAAGGAACTGCAAGGGGACAGACGAGATTAGGGAGCTTTACAATGAGATGAATGGTGAGCATTACAACTCTGTTTACACCAACAAGAACAGAGTCTGGCAGTTTTCTGTGGAAGCTAACCTGAAGCCAGGGCTGTCCAAAAGGTTGGTCATACCAGTCCAGTTGATTTGGAGGGTCTGGAAAAGAATTAGTTTTAAACTTGGCTAATCACGCAGCTTAAGTGATGACAGTAAGGTACTGAAAATGTCCGTGTGCACTCACAGGGCGGCGAATGAAAAAAAAGGTGATTCCTCCCACAAGTGGTGCTTCACCAATAAGTGGCTCCAAAATGACCCTCAGCATCCCGTGGAGCTGGAAGAGTCAGGGTGGTTTTTACAAGACTAGTAAACACACACGATGATGACGATGATGATGATGATGATGATGAGGGTAATGCAGAGAATATAGAAAAAAAACAGGATGCCCACTTTAACTTCTTTGACGCCAGCCGTGATTGGCTCCTTCACCACAGCGTCGATGTACATGTCCCCGTCATAACTGCAAAGTGAACAGTGCTGGTGAAAAGCGAATGACTGTAAGGGAAAGCTACACACCCACTAGCAACAGAGGGGCCAAAACACATCTAACACCAAATGACAAGACAGAAACATCTCAAATCAACCAACCAACCTTAAATGCAAGTCCAGAATCACCTGCCTCTGATCCACTTCATGTGTGTATGCTTTCATTCCAGTGATCTTGAGAGGCTGGAATTAGGGAGACATTTTAAAAGGAACCTCCTCAACCACCTTTAATGAGACGTATCACTCAGTTTATCAGGTACAGGTGTGATGGCATCATTTCTGCCTACAGCGAATCACAGTTGCTGTGTGACTGAACATAGTACTATTCAAGTGGATTTAAACGGCTTTGAGAGTGTTGAAAGGGCAATGAGGACAAATGCAAACTCACTATACGTCCAAAGTTGACCTTTTTGAAACTGAACATTTTGAGAGCGGGGTTGGACATCCTAATGGCCGACTGGATGTTTCCTTTAAGGAGCTTCTCCATGTACATCCCAAAGAAAGGCCAGGCCTGACCCAACACCTGAACATACAAAGCACAACAAAGCATGTTAAAAGAAACACCCTGATCCACGCCTTAATCAAACAGCAAATATAATATAATATATTACATTTCATTTGCACTTTTAAATAGAGGGAATACCTGAAGACACTATGCATTACACTGTTTTTAAAGCACTTTTCAAATCACACTGATGGCATACGTTTTAGTTTGTAGAAAAACAATGCAGTTGAATATTGGTGCAGCCTGTGTGTTGCATTCAGCCCATTCGTCTTAGCGTGCCCAGGACACAGCATAGTAATGGTGAGTTTACTGCCCTGTCCATGCCAACTGCCATAGGTTGTATAAACGTGCATTTTACTATGACTAGGGTGGAAAGTGTGCTGTTAGGGACTGCGCCTTTAAACCAGAGTGAAAAGTCAAAAATACCAACTTGATTTAGCAGGTTGAGATGATGATGCTCATCTCATAAAGCCAGAAAACCAGTAAGAGGTGATACTGTACCTTGTTAATCCAGTCAACTTTCTCAACATCAGGGAACTGGACCTTTGGAAAAAAAATTATAAGATAGTGAAAATAGAATTGGGACTGTGAGCATTTGTTCAACCCAAACAACATAGAGGCATGCATGATGATAGTGATGGAAGACATAATCGTTTCACTAATTATTAATTATCCATCATGCAAATTTTAAAATGGCTTGTGAGCAAAATTAGTCAGCATTAAAAATGAAGTCAATATGAGGCTGAGGGATCCAAAAATAATAATTAAGCACATGTTCCCCTTTCAGAAATTTGACAGCATTCCTTAGAAAAAACAGAGGAGCACAGACGTTTGTTATTTAGGGCTTACCAAAGTGACTTTGCAGCATCAGAACTGTGGACTGTAACAGAGGTTTGGAGTCATGTTCTAATACAGAGCATCAACAGGCCTAGTCCTTATCCAAGTAAACTACAATCAGTTCTGCCTAAGATGCTAAAGAAGGACAAATCTAAGCTTTTTCAAGACCTATTTGGGGTGAAATAAGATGCACTGATATAGCTGTTTTACACTGGGTGAAACTCATAAATATGCATGTCTTTAAATGGAATTCTGCATGTATTAAAATCTGTTTTTTAGGTTTTAAACCATAGCACCATAAACTTCATCATCATCTCTATGTCCCACACACACACAAAGCAAGTTGTAAGACACTAAGTGCTTGCACCATTCAAATGTAACCTGATTTCACATTTACTGTGAATGTCACATTCCTCTGACATTAAAAGCAGCCCATCTGATTGTCTCTCCCTTCTTAGTTCCCATGAGTCACTGCCTGAGTGGGTGTGGTGTAACTAAATGTGGAGAGACCTGCAAAATAACAGCACATTTGGCTGGCTTAACGCATTTCTCAGTATTGGAGGTTCAGCCCAAGTCTGGCATGTCATGCAAATTAAGCGTAGGCCTGTTGTAGTCAAGGCAACAGAGTACACGACCTGTCCTACAGTAGACCTACACGACTTTAACTTGGCCGCATATTACCCACAAAAGACAGCAAAAACAGGTTTGACATCTACATTTACAGCTGTTGCCCAAGCAAAACGGCTCCGTGACAAACAGTAGAAACCTGTGATGGTATCACATATTAGCACCACACATACCCACGATGCCATCTGTAAGGCGCTTTGCAGCTCCTTTTTGATCTTGTGTGTTTCATTGTCCACAAAATCGATGGCGGTTCCGATCCGAGCGTCTTTCCACTGGCGGTTTTTCTTCCACCAAGCGGCCATCATCATGCACAGCAGCAGCCAGCTGACACTGAGGCCCAGGTATCCTGTCAGATACACGGGATAGAAGACGAGCATGGCTTTGCCGAAGTAAACCAAGAACTCCATCAGGATGCGATTGACGGCGGAGGAGCTCAGCTTCTCGGTGCTGCCGTGGATCGACAGGCTTTCCCCGAGCCCCGCTCCCTCCGCCGGCCCGCTGGGACACATCTGTCCGGCGGATGCCATTGGGTCGGACTCCCCTCCGGTACCTGGTCCCTTAAGTCCAAAACTGTTCGCTCACTGCCTAAACGGATTTATTTTTGCTTACTTCGGCTCACGCTTACATGACTTTCTAAAAGAAAGGAAACCAATCATCTGCACATAAGCTACTATATGTGCGGTGTTGGGCTACAAATGAGTCGTGATTGACCTAAAACTTCCGTGTTTGACACATCCAAAAGGCAGGTATGCTCACCTGCGCCAATGGGTGGAGAGAGCGCGCAGCAAAAAAGAATTCCACCCTAAAAATAATTCAGCCTTCTATTCGTTTTGGGTTTTTTAACAGTAACTTTTATAGCGTCATTATATCTGTATAATGTAGGGGAAAGCCAGGCATGCTGTCACACGGGCAAGTTGTCACACTGGTTACTTCTCCAACACCAGAGGGCGCTATTTAAAAACTAATGCATTTGCACTTACTTTTCTGAACTCATCTTGACACTGTAATCTGAGGTGAGAACAATTTTCATATTTTTCAACCATAAACTAAACTGCACTATTTATGTAATAAAACTTTGATAAGCATATTGAGTTATATATGTTTTAGAAGAGAGGTCCAAATGAGCCGTAGCTGGTGGGTCATGCCTTCTACGGGGGAATGGTGCAGAAGGGCGTGGGTGCCTGGTCTGCCAGATAGAGCACTCCTGTGTGGAGGGTCACCTGCTGATGTGACCCCCCCGAGGTGGACTGACAGGATTTCATTGGAGTATTTACCAACATGGTTCTCGCTGAAATCAATGTGGATCAGGGGGTCTTTGGCAGTGAGCCTCTCTCAGATTCTTGTACACATTGTACTGCCAGCGAAGATTAAAAATGTGTCTCCTGGAGTTAAAGAGCCTGTCCTGAAATTGTGCCACAAGTTCATCCTCCTGTATTGGGGTATCTTTTTTTACGGTGATTGTACTAACTCTTGTCTCTCCACCTTACACTGAGATGCCCACTTTCTCCTGGCACCATTGGGTTAGAGTCAACACCCTAGTTGGAGACCTGTTTAAGGGATGGGCAGACCATTTACAGTCCAAACAATCACCATAAGCAAAGGTCTTGGAGGTGCTGCCGAACATTTACTCCAGGTTTCGAGAGTTTGAAATGCCAAGCCTGTATAATTTGTCAGCCATGAACTGCATGTTTTCATGGGTGTTACATTGGCACATCGCCCTGTCTCTCTCTTTTGGTGGAACCACCCAAAATGGTATCTGGCGGCAGAAGAAAGCATATGAAATTTCTTGGTGCTCTGATAGATATTTCTTGTGCAGGTTGAGCAAAGATTCAGGCAGTAGCCTCCTTTGTCTCTTAACCTCCTGAGAGGTAGTGTGTTCCTCTTCCCTATAGTCAATCTGCTGACATTATCCCCAAGAAGAAATTGTCTTATTCATTTTACAGTTTCCTTTTGCATGTCCTTTTTTTGCTTTGTGTTTCTGATCACAACTAATGTGCTTCTTGCAGTATGTCTTACTTTGATATTTTTTAATCAGCTTCTCGGATACTAGATTTGCAAGACTTTGCTTGGACTTTGTGTCTTTAAAACTTTAGTATTTCTGTTTCAGTGCTTCCAAAACACCAAAGTGATATTTCAGTGCTTCTCTGATTTGGGTGCTGATTCTCTGAGCTTGGAGAATTTTTTTGTTTTCCTTTCTGGGCTGTTCAGATTTAGTCGTATGTTACGTTTCTTCACCTTTTCATATCTTTCCAACTGATTATCTCCTCTTTCAGTTGTTCTATTTCCCTTTGTTTCCTTTGTACATCTCTCCTACGTTGTCTCCTCTTTTGTTGTAGTTATCTGTAAAACAAATCTCTCTTTCTTAGTCATTTCACCCTAGCTTGTTTCTCTCTCTCTCTCTCTCTCTCTCTCTCTCTCTCTCATCTCTTTCTGTGTGTGAAGGGAAGGAGTTAGTGATAAGGTTATGTGAGATGGTATTGGTGTGAACACCCTGGGAAACAAATCCAGATGTGACAGTTAATGATAATGTAAATGGTGTGTGTGTGTGTGTGTGTTTGATGGTAGTTTATAACCATTTTTCATGGTTTTACTTTTGATTTCTGGATTTGTAACAGTTCAGTTCAGTTTGTACCTTGAAATGCTGTGCGATCTATCTGGTGATGACGGGGGAGTTAATGCTTCAGGGTTTACAGAGAATGGTCCGAAAAAAAGAAAATATCCAGTGAGCGACAGTTCTGTGGGCAACAATGCCTTGTTGATGCCAGCGCTGAGAGGAGAATGGCCAGACTGGTTTGAGATGATAGACAGTAACAGCAACAGTAACTCAAATACATGGGTTTTGGGTCCTGTTTTTTCAGTGCGCTGACACTGATGAAGGCTGGTATGTGAAACATTTGACTTTGAACTGCAGAGATGAGTGTGGAAAGCCTCTACATGTTCTTATTTGTTGAAAAATATAATGTGACAGCATTCCCCTTGATAGGGCAACTAGTCACAAATGCACATTCTGTACCATTTATAAAGTGAGGAGTTAAAATCTAAACATTATACATTTGTGCACAAGACTATATTTGATTTAATTTAAACTCTCCCCTGCTTTTTGTCTTTACTAGTTAACGTAAGCCTACACCGGCAGCTACCAGCAACGTTTAAGGTGGAATGTTTCTGTGCATGTTACATAATGCACAAGTTCCATTCCATTAGTTTTTTTTATTGGCTTTCTTGCATGACATAAGCTTTAGTTATGATTAGATCTTCAAGCGCTTAACATGTATATGAATTTCAATTGGACTATGCATTGTGAAATATTTAATTTCCTCACTTTGTGGGAAAAAGTGGCGGAGCACACCTATGCACGTGGCCACAAGAGCAGCAGTGGTGTAGACTACCATTTCTGCTGTCTGCAAAGCCCCAAACCTCAGTATGGAGGACCAAAACTGCCATAATTAAGAATAAATAAATAAATGAATACATGATTCAATAAATGAATTGATATGCCATTAAATGCACCAAAAATAGTATTAACAATAAATATAG
>JAVQJL010080982.1:0-11056 GCA_036024295.1 Nannoperca obscura | reverse complement strand
TATATAGACAGGTGTGTGCCTTTCCTAATCAAGTCCAATCAGTATAATTAAACACAGCTGGACTCCAATGAAGGAGTAGAACCATCTCAAGGAGGATCAGAAGAAATGGACAGCATGTGAGTTAAATATGAGTGTCACAGCAAAGGGTCTGAATACTTATAACCATGTGATATTTCAGTTTTTCTTTTTTAATAAATTTGCAAACATTTCTACATTTCAGTTTTTTTCTGTCAAGATGGGGTGCTGAGTGTACATTAATGAGAAATAAAATTAACTTTTATTTTAGCAAATGGCTGCAATAAAACAAAGTGAAACATTTAAAGGGGTCTGAATTCTTTCCGTACCCACTGTATATTGGGGGCGACACTCTACGCCTGTAGTAATTGACAGATTGTTTATCTAAGGGCGTCTATCGCTCGCTTGCATATGCAGTGTTTTACTTAGAAGAATAGTTAGTTACCTTACATGGTTACTAGCAAAGTCGGCTATATTAGCCTCGACTCACCACTCTCTGTGCAGCCTGTTTTGCACACTGCACTCCTTTTTATTGACTCCAACGTAGTCTTTATATTAAAAAATGTGAATTTCGGTGTCCTCTTTAGTCCAGCTCCGCTCTGTCCGAATTCACCTGACTCACTCTTTATACTGCCACAAGCACTTGCGCAATAATTGGCTGCTGCTGGATTCAAACTGAAATGTTAAATGAAGAGCTGATGCGCTGCAGGATTTTTTCATATTTGGGCAAGGGTATTAAGTCAGTTCGAGTCGAAGGGCTCAAATCCAAGGTTGGTGTTATTGTCAAAGTCAAGTTGCAAGTCTTTTTTGATTTTCTGAAGTCTAAAGTCATCATATTTGTGACTGGAGTCTGACTGGAGTCCACACCTCTGTAAAGGGTGCCACTTTAGCTGTGGTTTTGTGTTGATAGTGTTATATATGTACAATTATTTATTCAACTTAGCCTTGCTGTTAGCTTGATTTAATAACCTGCAATTCACTGTAAAGTATTTAAATACAAAGTAAGCCGTTTTAACTCCCAAAGTCATTGGGTATTTGATAAAAATTAAACCAAGACATTACCTTTCATTGATGCTAAAGACGTTCACGTCTGATATAAACGGGGACTTTGTTGCAACCAGGCTCCTATCTTCCCTTCAGTAACTGAACGTGACGTCTCCAGACCGGACTCTTCGCGCTCAGATTCAAAAAAGTGATTCCTGAGCATTCATTGGCTGTCCATGCAATGCTTTTGTCCAATCACCACACAGGACTGTTTGCCGGCTTCATTTTCTGGAGGTTAAAAATAAAGTTCTGCGAAATATACATTACCCAAAACATTATGTAAAATTGTATTATTTGAAGAGCAATATACATAAAATGTATTAAAATGAACTTAATTCAAATTAATTAATAATAATAATAATTAATAGAAGAAAAGGAAAGCTATGCATTACCCTTATGCCCTCCCTGGGCATTTTTGTAAATTTTTTGCTACTTTTTTTTTGATTTGGTGATAATTTTGGCTGTTACATCTTGTGGCATGATTCTTTGCAGGAACTTTTCTTTGTTCTTTTTTAAAACCATTGTCTTTTACTCTTACATGTCTTTTATACTCTCTTGATGCATTTTGCACCCTCTGGACACCTTCATGGCAAAAATGTACACGACAAATACACTACTGTTAAATCATCATACATTGATATTTATGATGGGGGGGTGGATGCATCTGAACCTTGCTCTGAAAGTAGAGAGGACCCTGAGGATCCTGCCCATCCTAACAATGAGTGGACAGCGAAGAACAGGCAAGTCTGGTCTTCCATCTCATGCCAAAATGCTGTGCTACATTCAGGCAGCCACTGGCATGATGCCAGGGCCCACAAGATATGCCATATCAAGAATCCATGATGTTGCATCCTCCTTGACCTCTTCTTCAAGCCTGACATGATCCAGCTGATTTTGCAATTACATACAAACATGTTAATCTTAGAGGAGCTGGGGAAATCCGTTCTGAGAAAGCACTGCTGCTGCCGTGGTGGTGGAATTACAGACCACTGTTACTGCCCTGACAGAAACTACTGACATTGCCACTGCTGCCACCCGCTTGACCAGAGGTGTGTGCTGGTTGTACACAGGCCTAAAAAAGAGGTCTTCTATCACCTGCACCAAGTGTAACAGGTGCATTTGCACCAGGTCACATGCTGCAGGACCTGCTGGTCTGCTGCTGCAAATGAAAAACACGCACGCACACACACACACCCACACCCATACCACACCACACAGAGAGAGAGAGAGACAGACAGCCTGGATATTTCTGTTTCATTCTGTGTTCATATTTCATGTGTTCTTTTGTGTTCACTTTTGTTGTTTTCAAAGTTGTTGCAGTTTGTACAATAAATGTACACATTGATGAATCAAATGTCGATCTTTACAGAATGCATGGTTTTATACTGTAATGGCAGTGTCCAGAGGGAGTATCTGACACTACATAAAAAATACTAATGCAATCAAATAATTTCTTTGCTTATCTTTGACATATCCAAGACTCTAATCACATGCAAAGCCCCATCTTCCTACTACTTATTATATGGAAAATAATTCATTTTTTGTGATAAATAATGAAAAAATTCAAATAATTAAACTTCTAAAATTCTGAAAATGATTGAATGTTTGGTAGTTTTGAGCAGGGATGATGAAAAAAAAGTAGAAAAAGATATTGATGTATGATGATTTTATAGCAGTTTTTGCGTGCGTGTACATTTTTGCCACAAAGGTGTCCAGAGGGTAGTAAATTTGAGGAGGGCATAAGGGTTAAGTACATTATTACATCATGGTTCAATGGTATTATACACTTTCTCAGAACTCCGACTTGTTTGGTACTTCTTTCAGTTAACTTCATCAGGACATATTCCAGGCTTTGGGGAGAGGCCTGTTAAATTTCTTGCTTATCTTCTAGTGAAATGGGGCTCAGTAGATGTTTTGTTTGTGTTTATTCAGGCCACATCTTCACCTCCAGTTCGAATATTGGAACCAAATCCAGCTTGGTTCCACTACATGTATAACGTAAACATTATTTATTATTGCATTCTGTTTTACACTGTACATCTGGTTTATGAAGAACAAGTGATGTGGTATTAACAATACATGGAATTATTTTTAAAATCCCCCTTCTCTGTTTCAGTCTGGAACTGGGGCTTTCAATGTTAGATTCCACATGCTATTGTGTCAGAAAGTCACACCTGACAGAAGCAGTGACAGTTGTTCTACAGAATGCCTTTTTATCTTGGTATGTGTGTTTTTTATTTTGTTTTTTTCTGACAGCAAAAGCAGTTAGTGACAAGACCTGCAGCCTCCCAGTAGAAGAGGCCGGAATCTTCTGGGACAGTATTTGTTTCCTCTGCCTCTTAATGCAGAGAAGGGTCTTCCTCAGTTTCTACTTCCTGCATGTGGCAGCTGAGTTGAAGGCTTCTGCCAAACAGGCCTCGAGGTAAGACAGAATGTACAGATTACTGACTGAACGACAGAGCTAATGCAGTGGTTCCAATGCTAGGGGTCACCAGATTATTAAATGATTAAGAAAGAAACCATATATCTCTGCTACACACAATTGTTTGTTTAAAAATACTTGAAATCAAACAATCTGAGATATTTCATTTAAACGGGTCACAAGCCAAAAAGTTTAGAATGAATAAATAAGTGTTTCTGAGCATTCAAGCTTTGTTGTTGAACTTGAACGACACTATATTTAACAAAATATTCTACTTCCCACTATCTTTTTAAGCCTTTCAACCACATGTCACTGTCTTCTTTAATGGAAGGAGTTAGCTCAGGTTTTACCTGTTGTTTGCGTGTGTGCGTGTGTGCGTGTGCATGTGTGTGCGTGTGTGTGTGTGTTGAAAAAATAATTAAAACCAGGCAGAAGCTCCACATTTCCAATACATAATTTTCACTTAAGTTTCCTGCTTAAAGAAACTCAATAGACATGACCTCACACCTCTCCAAAACTATGCATATATTACACTCAGCTGGCACAGCGTGGATACCTTCTCAAATGTAGAGACTATAATCAAGTTGACACACTTTCTTTGTTAATTGAAATGAAGCTGGTGTGGATATTGGCTTCCTAGTTACTTGCTGAAGACAGTTAATTTCTGACAAATGCAATGACATCTGTTTCTTCCTTCCAGGGGGTTTGAGCTCTTCAGAGCCAGTATCGTGAAGAACATTAAGTTCCACCAACAAGCTGAGAGGAAATCTCTGTCACAGCTCAAGAGATCGTAAGTGTTCATAGCACAGTAAGTGCAGCTGATGAAATTTGCTTTTGTGAACAAGTAGAAATGGAAAGCTGGATGATGACAAAATGTGTGTTGTACCTTGAGTTGCCATTAACACTGGCTGATATTAGGTGAAGGCTCTACGGGTGGCAATGTCAGCCTGTCAGTCAGTCCACCACTTTGTAATTAATTTGATTTACATTGATTTACACGTAATTTTGTGCTTGTACAGACTTTGGTGACCCCTTGATGTGTCCTCTAGCTGATGTTAGTTTTTATTTATTGCTTAGCTTTATATATATCATAATAAGGTTATCTGGGAGCACTTTTTAATATAGAGCAGGTCTAGACCGACTCTTTATATTTACAGATACCCAACAGTTCCCACCATGAGCAAGCACTAAAACTAAACTAAACGCTCCCTTTTAACAAGTGGAGGGGTGATATTGCTATTAGTATTAAGAATAATACTAGTAGCAATATAATAATAGTAATACTAATAATAAGCAATAACAATAACACCAGCAGTGGCTGTTGAGCACGGACATGGGGCCAGCAGGTAGTCCTGCAATCACAGATCCAAACCCTACAGCTCTGTAAAAGCATAACAATGAAAATGTATGCCAGTTAAATGTTAAAGGTCAATGGTTTGTTTAGTAAAATATCCCAACAACTATTGAACATTTTACCATGACATTTGATAGACTACACCACAAAGTTTTGATTCATTCATGATACATTCATGGTTCCCAATCAATGAATTCTAGTGACTCAGGTGATTCCCCAGCCCTCTACCAACATTATTAGAACAAATTTGTCTTTGGTTTCTGACAAAATATCTGCAAAACTGAGCTGTATTTTGTGTTCCATGCCAATTAGCATGCTACGTCTAAGATGGTGAACATAGTAAACATTACATCTGCTTAACATTAGCATGTTTTTGTTTATATTAACACCTCACAAAGCCACTAGCATGACTGTAGACTCTTTGTCTTGTTGAACTGGGGTCTGACTCAAACATTGTCAGGCTAGTATTATTTGCTGATATTTGCTTATCACAAATACACTACATTGCCAAAAGTATATGGACACCTGAACATTGACAAGTTGAAGATGTGATTCCGACACCATGTGTATGAATATGCTGCTATGACAGCTTTCACTCTTCTGGTTTCATGCTTTTTACTAGATGTTGAACATGGCTGCATTTGTTCCAAGCATTAGTGAGATCCAACATTGTTGATGGGTGATAAGACCTGCATCACAGTCAGCATTACAGTTCATCCTAAAGGTGTTGGGTGGAGTTGAGCTCATGGCTCTGTGCAGGCTAGTCAAATTATTCTACGCCAAAATGTGAAAAACTTTTTTTTTTGGACCTGGCTTTGTGAATAGGGGCATTGGCATGTTGAAAGAGGAAAGGGACAAACATAAACTGTTGACAAAAGTTGGAAGAAATCTCTCAAATATATAGCTATGTCAATGTGAAATATATTCACTGTATTAGGGAATACAAATACATTGCAGATAAAAGGGCTGTTACCTGACTTGTGAGAGATTTCAGGGGATTTTAATGTGACAAAGGTCTCTTTCAGACTATATCTATCTACCTGATTATTTATCCTAATAACCGCTACAATTCCAAGCTGAGAAAACCATACATGTGCTTGTAGATCAGCAAATTTCCACTCATTAATAATGATCTTCCTACCCAACATAATTCCTGTGTGAATCCAGTCCGCCAGAGGCGTAGGGAGACCGCTTAGCGGTGATGGATCCCCCGGAACATATAAACTATGCATGTAAGGACTATCTTGGTCTATGATCTGCCTTATATTTTCATGAATAGCACACCAAAGCGTCTATACCCTGGAACACTCCCATAAGAAATGAAAAAGTGTACCCTGATCATCTCCACATCTCCAACAAGTCAGGATATCCCTACATTTAGCTCTATGCAGCCGGTGTCCAATATACTGTATTAATTATTTTAAATTGTACTAATCTAGTTCTAAGTTTGCGTGACTTCCTTTTTGACTTACATAAAATCATTTTCCATTCCACATTGGTAAAAAACCTAAACCTAAATAAGTAATTCCCTTTTTAGGCCATTGGAAGCTACTCACCCGAAAAGTTTTAGGGCAGAATGTTGTCAAATGAAGAGCTTCAGACTTTGTCCAATTGACCCTATACACTGAGCCTTGAGAATTATCCCATAATATCAAAAAGGACATGTTATGATTTTTCAGGCTGCGAGACAAAAATCTGAATATCATCTGCGTACAGCAGGATTTTATGAGCTGCCTATTCTATTTATATCCCCGGAAAACTGTGAGCCTTACGGATGGCAGCAGCTAAAGGTTCAAGGGCAAAAGCAAAAAGGAAGGAAGATAAATGATCACCCTGTGCAGTACCTCTGCATAAATCAAAACTATAGGAGACGCTTTGGATACAGAAGCTGAATTCTGTATGAATATTTGGCTAAATCCATATTGTTCTAGAGTGAGGAATGTTTAACACCACTCGACTCTATCGAATGCCTTCTTCACGTCTAATGAGATACTGTAGCTGTCATAGGACTGTTCTTACTCTGAGAAAACCACATAACATTAAGAAGGCGTCAGATATGCCTGTCTGCCAAGCTTCTGGAACAAATAAAACCGACTTGATCGGGAGGGATAATACTTGTAATTACTTTATCAAGTCAATTAGCAAAGATCTTTAAAAATATATTTTGGTCTTGTCTGAGAAGGGAAATCGGTCTATAACTTTTAGTCAGAAGCTGGTTTATCTTTTTAGAGAATGAGAGAAATTAGAGCCTCATTCAGAGTGGGTGGTAAGGTGCCCTTCTCCATTGCTTCCTTGTATATACTGTAACATGGTCGCAATTTCATCAACGTATTGCTACTCTTCTCCTTCTCCTCTATGTCCCTCTAAACTCATAAATGTGCCCCACTGAACCAAAGCCTAACTTCTTAACCTCTGTAACTGCTGAATGTGTTTCCTGCAGAAACACCACATCACATTTTTTACAATGGGCTAGGCCCAAGTAGGCTTATCCTGTTGCATCCTTTTGCCCAAAAATTATAAAACATAAATTAGACTATTACCTGAGGTCTTTATAGACAGAGGGACTCCATGATTAATCATAATCCATAACAAACCAGGCATGTGGACCGTTTCAAAATGCTCCTCGTGGGGCTATGGGGAAAACACCCAATTCAGGTCAAGAATCACCCAAACTGACAGGACAAATCCAACCAATGATGTCCTTTTCCCAGACCGAGCAAGGGAAGTAAAGTGGTATCCAATGAAAAGCTCATGCGCTCGTTTGGGGTCGTCAAATATCTTCCATCCATCTTTAATCTTGAACACCAGAGTTGCGGGGAATTTCAGAACGAACTCATTATTTTTTTTCGATTTTTTTTTTTTGTTGCATTGATTAAACTGACGTCGCTTTCCCTCGTCAATACGGGAATAGTCCAGGAAGAACATAATAAGATGGCCTACTCAGATGACATTCTCCAGTTCACGGGCAGCACTCAGGATCCGGTCCTTGTCTTGGTATCACAGGAACTTCACCATGAAGTGCTGTGGCGGTTTGGGCTGGGCGAGAGATATGTGAGCCCACTCGAGTTCAAGTCCGCTTGGAAATTCCAAGCCCAAGATTTGGGGGAGAGTGGCCTGAAGGAAAGAGAGCGGGTCCCCCTTCTCACAAGACTCAGGGAAACCTATGATACGTAAGTTATTACGTCTTCCACGGTTATCAAGATCCTCCACCTTTGAGCGTAGTGTATCCAATTCAGCCAGGGTGGTAGGTGGATTGGCTTTCAAAGCTCTATTGGTGTGGAGCCAGATCAGTGACAGTTACATTACATACATACAAGAAATTCTGGCTTTGAAAACAAAAGACTTTTTTTTTCAATGACAATGTTCTGAATTTTTCTTCATGTCACTCTTTTTTTCAGTGACGAAGTCAGTTTTTCTAATTCAACCTTCTGTCACTGTTTTGGTGTGGAGAGGAGGGGTTTAAGGGGAGGAGAAAGGAGAGCATGGTTGACATGTAATCTGCAAACTAAGGAGAGAACATCACTCTTCACTGTTCCTGAAACAGCCGTCCTCTTGCCCGCTCCGAAGCCTCTGGCATTACCTACAGCGGTGGCCTCCACAAGTTCACTGGGAAGTCCTTGCAAGTCTGCTTCTCTCTGCCATTGTTTGTTTACACAGAACCGGGCTGGGTTAAATTTAACTTTTAATTGATGGTGTCTGGCAGAGGTCTGCTGGAACGAGCGCTAACCATTGCAAATACATGACAGCTAGCTAACGCAAGGTTACATCCATTACATCCAAGGTGAATAAACAGCGGCAAAGACAAACAGACTTGTGGTTTGAGAGTTCAGGTTAATTCTCAATCATGCTGTCCTTGCCCCTCCCCTCAAACCCCTCCTCTCCACGCCAAAACAGTGACGCCAAAGAGTTGAAACCAAAAATCTGACATCTAAAAAAACAAGACTATATAAAAAAAGAGAACGAGAGCGTAAAAAAGAAACTGTCAATGAAAAAAACTGAACATCATCATTGAAAAACACATCAGAATGTAAAAAATATCATGTTCAGGTTTTGTTTTCAAATCCAATTTTCTTTTTGACACTGAATGTAACTGTCACGGATCTGGCTCCATATATCCTCCAAAAAAATCGAACCGGCCTTTAATTTTATTCCGCTGTCTAGTCAGCTCGGTAAGTTTACCATCCATGGAATCTGTTGCGCTCTTGATGTCGTTCAGCTTGCTTTCTTGTTGTTAGCATAGCTAACATTGCATCTCTCTGCCGTGCTTGTAGGTGAAGAATTTACATTAGCCGTTCTTTTCCCTTTTCTTGGCAGCTTTTTCGTTTACAGGAGACATGTAAACCGTGTTATATCACTTATATCACAAAACAGTGTCTTGTCACTCTTTGATAGCTTTAAAAGTGCAATAATGAAGCGGTGGCAAGAGCGAAGTTTTCAAGCAGCCATTCTCCAGCAAGCATCACATGACTTCTGAATAGTTTTTTCACTTTCATTTACTGTTAAAACTTTACTTTTTTATTTTAATTGTTTTACTGTTAAGATGCAAAATGTTTTTTCAAAGCAAATATTGTTCTCTATTTTTGCAAAACATGTCTGTTTGTATAAAATTACTAAAGGATACCGTTTGTTTTACAAGATTGAAGTTCTCCATCTTCAAACATAATATAAATTATGTATAAAACTGTGCCCATATGACTGCAAAAGAATACAGCTGAATCAAAAGACCCCCACTAAATTAAATGTGTGGACCTCAATATACCATGGCCAAAAATCCACCAGGATTATAAGTACATTAGCACAAAGCAAATATTAGGAAACTAGCTCCAAAAAAGAGTTAAAGTTCCACTCTTCTGTCCCCTCTTCTTCTGTTTCCTGTCCTTTTCTCTCAGGATGCAGAGAATTCGCTCCAAGCAGCAGAAGCACAGAGATGGACATAAAACAAGTAAAGGTTCCAACAAGAATCAGACTCCTGGTAGGACTTTTAAAACACTGAACCCAGCTGTGAAATGCAGCATTCGTCAGGTTCTACTGTGTTTGAAAACATGAAAATACAGAAAACTGAAGATACAAGGATTTTATGTGACTAAACTAAACTGTACTGTTCTTCAGAAAGAGTACCACTCATTGTTACTTTACTAACTTTTACTGCTAATACATGTTTAATTTTACTTAAAGCTGCATGAATCAATGTTTGACTACTAGGTGGAAGAAGAACTCCAAAATAAGATGACTCACAACCCTGATATATTTTGTTTTATTATAAAGTACATTTAAACATTGTTTTTTTTAAAGATAAATAAATCAAGTTGTTTTAGTATTAACATATAAAGTTATTGTTGAACCCATTTTATTGTAATGACTTTATGACACTACTACTCTAGCGCCACCCTCAGATTATATTTCTGTTTTTAAAAACAAAAGTAAATTGCAATTCCACCATTAGTAAAACTTTAGTTACTAAATTAGTAAAGATTAGCAAATCAGTCAGTTTGTCCTGTGCAGCACTTCCTCAATTCTAAACCTTCTCTTGTTTCTTTACAGAGACCCAGACAGACAAGAAAAAGTCCAGGAAGAGAAAGTGGCAACAGCCATGGTTGAACCATGCTTCAGGTTTGACAAACACTCACACCACTGATAAGTGAAAAATATACTCTAAAAGTGAAATAGTCCTTCTGAACTTCAGATAAAGAAGTAGAGAATGTTGTAATGTGTTTCTTCTACTCACAGTGCTCCAGTCAGGAGAGTACTACCTGTTTGAATCAGACAGTGAAGATGAAGAAGAACTGCAGTCTGAAGAACAGAAGCCTCAGAAACAGACTGCCTGTCGGGTCAGATTCTCAAAATATCCATACTCATTTATAGTATATCCATATACCAGTACAATTTTTAACTTCTGTTTAGGTGGGCAGCCTACAGCTCACATCCAATCTCACCCCCTGTTCAGAAATACACACAAAGCAGACCTGTCCGCAGTACGGACTGACGCTTATTGTAGTTTCCGTTAGCTAGTTATCTCAAATAGACTTGCAACTTGCTAGCTCAACCAGCTTTCCTGGACTGGGAGCTCAAAGCACCAGGGGAATATTGGTGTTTACACCGCTAGCACAGTAGCTTTGTACGGAAGAGGATTAGGGACACGTGTGAAATTTTTTTTTTATGCTAGAATTCTGACTTTATTGTATTATTAAAAAAAAAATTTTTGTAAAAAAAAAAAAAAGTCA
>JAVQJL010080978.1:0-32212 GCA_036024295.1 Nannoperca obscura | reverse complement strand
TATATCTATATATATATATCCAATTCAAATGTTTGCAAACTACCAGGAACTAGGCATTTCCGGGTTCCACTTCTGACACAGTAAACGCTGCCAAGTTGAGTAAGCTGCCAAATTAAGTATACAATAGCAAGGGGGGGAAAACGCTGTGTTTGGGGGCTGACAGCGAAAGCTCTCCAGAGGAAGAGGAGTGGAGTTCTTTTCCCAAAGACAGGCCAGGATTAATAGGTTGAAATGAAAAAGAAGGCTGGTACAAATCAGGGGCTTGATCCATTTACCTGACAATCTGACTCACAGTGGACGAGGGGAAGACTGGCAGCAAACAAATCACTGCACGTGCTTTACATGATTAAGTAATGAGAGGGGCATTGCATCAACCCTACATCGCTGCACTACTCAACCAGCGACAGGATCCTCCATCACTTTTTCTGCACATCAAGAGTTTTTTTTAAACACAATGGCTTATAATTACGTTTGATTAATTAACTTTTTGTAACCCAACTTTCACCTTTTAATTTCTTTGGAAACTACAGTCAGCATCAGGAAAATGCACTTGCTGGTTAGCTTTAAAAAAATGTTTTAACAAATGTAGTGCAAGCAGTATTTCTTTTAAAAAATGTAATCTAAATATAGCATTGGTTCCATTTTGCTATACGTTCCGTTTTGTGGAACGTATAGCAAAGGTTTTACAACTTTTGCTGTATTTAATCAAGCAGCAGCTTGATTAAAAAACTATTCCTATGAAAGACATTGTGTGCTGAACTATTTCTTTGCCAGGACCAGTTGCCAGGCAACCAGTAGAGAAGTTACTGGTCCCGACCAAGAAACTGTCCGGTACACAACCCCCTGTAGGGCGGCAAATTGTCGTCTTTACACTGTTTTTTGTACAGATTAAACTAACTAGATACCACATGTTAATTAATGAGCTTTGGATGCCCTGGTAGGCAGATTTAGTTACTGCTGGACAAAGGCAGGCTAGTTGTTTTCCCCTGTTTCCAGTCTTTGTGCTAAGCTAAGTTAGCCGGCTGCAGGCGGTAGCTTCATACTCAATGTACCGATGTGTGAGTGGTATCAATATGCTCATCTAACTCTTGGCAAGAAAGCGAATAAGCACATTTCCAAAAAATAAACTTATAGGAAAGGTATTTTCCTGTAAGTTTGACAGAATCCCAGCAGCTATAGAAGGTAAATAAAATATAAAAGTGTTTCACTCCAGATGAAAAAAACTAAGCACAAGTGAGATAACTAAAAACCAATTCAATACTTTCTGCAAGTTCTTACCCTCATGAGATTTGAAAACAGTATATAAAAAAGTATACAAGAAGTTGGTGTTATGTTGTACAAACACTGCCTCAATTTAAAAAAAAACAAAAAAACCCACAGTATCTCAACAAAGATTTATGAGCAATCTGAGATCACAGTTTGTCTGTTTGCCAATATTTCCTCCTCCAAGAAAGGACTATATGATTAAAGAGGCTGCTCTCTAAGATATTAAGAATCTGAAAGGGGGGAAATCGATCCAAATAAACAGAGTGTGTATCTTACATCTGCACTGGGCCACAGCTCCTTGATGATCATCTCTATCCGGTTCACCACCTCCTTCCTCATAGCTGCTTCCTCCGGCCGAGGAGACATGAAGTTGTAGAAGTCCATCACCTCCTCGTGGAGTCTGGATGGAAAGGAGGATGACAGATGAGTGTTATTCTCATCACATTAACAAGTATGCTACACAAAGACCAGTGCGAAATGTATATGTAACTAACAATCAGATGAGGATATCTGCTAAAACTCGACTTAAACACATACCAGATTTGGCTTAGATATTTGGAAAAGAAAAATAACCTCTCCAGATGGCCCAAGATATGCTTTCTTCTTATAACTGTTCTGGTAAACCCCCAGTATGCCAGAGCCGGAAAAGCAAAGCAACAGCATAGTTTGTTCTACTTAAAACATTAGGGTGTTAAGGTTTCTTTGGCTGCTACTTTACCGGAGACCTGTCAGATTACCAAAAAACAAAAAGTCCATAGCAATACACTGGATCAATATTGCATTTTTTAGGATCATACATCATTTGTGTAAAAGTCTATTTCATCCAGAACAGAAGCTGAAACAATATCCCTTAACATAACCACTGCCCAGAAGTAAGACAGAACTAAGGTGGTTATGATAAGGAGAGAGGGAGGGACACTTCTTATCTTCCTATCAGTGAGGACATTTGGTCCTCATCAAGACACGGGTACAACAATAACACACCTTTGAGGCTTGGAGAGGAATGTGAAAAGAGGGTTTAGTAATACACCGAGTGCCATAACATCCAGCATATGCCTGAAGAGTCCCAGGCCTCATTGTTATTGCTGATGTGGTTTCATGTAAAGATTTCTGACTAGTCAAATGCCTCCGAACAGTGGAACTCTGTTCAACCCTGCAGCCATTCATTTTTCTAGGAATGTGCCATGATGTCAGTGTGAAATACAGGACAGGGAGACTGTCACAATCAATTACCAGAGCCCTGGAGGAAATGCAGTCAGCCCATGTGCCCAGTCTTTGGTGAAAACCAGCAAGCCAGCCAGGACAGGGCGTATTATGCCAATAGTACGCCGCTGACAGAGGGCATGGGTATTGTTAAAAGAACTGCTACTACAGCCATCCCTGACAAACTAGTTTAGCGTAAAACACCACCTCTTCAACAACTTCCAGGCCGAGTGTTTAAGTAATCAATGGTGTTCACCGATGAAGTCTATGAGCACAGTAACATGACAGCCACGCATCAGACTGTGGAATCAGTGTTTTTACTGCCACACACATCCAGTTTTCAATAAACCCAAACCCAGTCTCTACTCGTCGGGATATCAATGCAGCATTATTACACAGTTATCTGTATTTTCAATTTGGAGTGCAAATCTGTGGGACTTCAAAGGGCATCCCTGAAGGCAAAGACTAGTCAGTGCACAGGCCAAAACTTGCATCAAAAAACTTGTAGAAACACAAATACACAGTGAAAAGTAAATGTGCTATTCATTCGCTATGTGCTTTGCAAAACATTAATTACCATATTACAACATTTTCAATTAATTTAGGATTAAGGTTATTGGAAAATATGGCGTCAAGCTTGTGGAAGTGCTTTCATGACAAACACATATTCCGTGTACAGAAAATTCCCAGATGGGTGCAACCAGCTATTACAAATATCACAAGGTCCTGCAACACATCTGGAAGCTGCTTGGCCATTTGTTTTGGAAGAAGGCTTCTGTCTGGGAAACATGACTACAGTTATAACATGAAAAAAATCACAGTATAGTCCGTTACACAGCTCTTACTACATTCACAATGTAGGTGTCATTCATTATACAACACCCTATAAGTGAGATTAAACTAAAAAGATATATTCCAGTTGAACTGAACTCAAACCGTTTTATTTCTTTTATTCAGTGGAAACTATAGTTACTGAATAATACAATATCATCAAGGTTCATCTAAACCCAGAGATTAATTATACTCTTACTATAAACACGGATTTATTTTATGATCAAGCAATTAAAAACTTGCTCAGGCACACTGGAGATTTCCCGAGGGTAAATGAACAGCTGAGTTACTTCACCCAACATTACACAAGTTAAGTGTTATCCAACCCCGTTAGCTAAGTCATGGCAAGTTGTAGCTAGTATTAGTTCAGTATACTATAGTATTGTATATTTATTTTATTTTGGCATTTAGAGTTTAGCTCTACTTTGATTTGATTGACTGGTAAAGTGTATTAATCTTGTTTTCAAATAGCTGGTTTTCTAACTTTAATGTGGAGTCAAAAGGTAAAAACCGTTAGCTACGTTAGCTATAAACCTCTCGATCAGGCTAATAAACGGACTACATTGAAAAGCAACATATCCGGTCAGAGCCTTCTAAATAAATCAACTATTGAAGAAAAAGAACACTACAATAAAATGTGTGCTATTAACTATATTTTTATACACTTTCACACATTGTATGCATTTTGTAATCGTACTTGTCAATAGTTTGTCGGAAACTGGTACTTTTTTAACGGCCCAGTTCAAACTTCAGCAGACACAAACAGCACTTCCGGTCTGGTTTTTCTGTCGCCGTCTTTACTCAACTATTTAACGGTAGCTTTCCAGCTATCCAGCAAACTGGCCAACTCCAGATTACACTGCAATGCTGGGTGTACTGTCGTTTATAACTGCGTTGGGAAACAAATAGCTACATCACGTTGTATGTAGCAGACCACTCGACGCATATAATTATGAAAGAATTAGCAGCGGGTTTAACCATTCATATCTGCAGCAAAAGACCGACGTTCGCGTTAGCTTTTAAATCCTAAAGCAGTGATAGTGTTCAACCACTCACCCGAGGACTCCTGGGTTGTATTTCCTCGTCTTCCAGGGCGTCCAAGTGCTCGCATAGTTGACATTAGTGCAGTTTGAAAGCAAGTAATTCATCCCATAAGTGCTCGCTTTGTTGTCACTTTTCCTTCGGCCCGGGTGGTGATTGTGTGTGTGGTTCACAGGTACGAAGGGGTGAACCTGGTGGCGCTTCACGCAGACCTGCTGTACACTGAACGCCGGGTGCTCCTGTAGGTGACGGTGATGATGGTGGTAGAGGTTGACATTATTGTCCATGCTGTCACTCACGCTGAAGAGCAGATTGGCACCCCCGACGTTTTTATTAATGTTGCCCGTTACATTTCCACCCATAGTCCCCTCAAGTGAGCAGATGGACGGGGGGCTGTCCGTCCCGGATTCCGGTGAGGAGGACGAGGAGAAAGATCCCGTCTTCTTGGGTAGAATTTTCCCCTCACCTGGTTCAGCGGTGTTTGCCGCGGTGAAGGAGTTGTGTACGTTCCCGTTGGACAGCGGAATCCCCAGCGTGGAAATCGCGGTGCCGTTAACACTAGTAGTGCCGTTCATGATACTATGATGGCTGCTGCCGTTGCTCAAACTGGCAGCAACGTTACCGTTGCTACTGCAAACGCTCTTGCTCGATGCCACCGCGGTCGCCACATTTTTTAAAACACCCAACGCAGCGTAATTCACGCACTGGTTGTGGTTTTGATTGTGGAGCTGCTGCTGAGCGGAGAGTGTCCGTGCTCCCTGAGAGGTCTCCCAGACGTGCATCCATAAGGCGTTCGCAGGTCCTTTCTGTTCGGGCTGAATCCAAGCTACCCTCGGATCCATTCAACTTCTTTCTCTGGTAACCCCCCCTACAAGTATCTGAACACAAGCGATCCCGTTGTGAATCCGCGCCGCTTCCTGGACCTTTCAAAGATCGTTGTGATGTCCGGGGTTACGAACGGAAAGGTATTTAAACATTAAACCGAATTAGAACCATTGGTAAAGCGGTCCCTTTACGCCGCTAGCTGGAAAAAATGCTAGCCGATTCCTAAGGGAATTCAATATGGCGTATTCACTTCAAACCCACGCGCATGCGCTCTACTGAGGAGTTTCTTAAATGATGACTGCGCCCCCCATCCGCCCACTCCTTCATCACTCCGGCCGGTTGATGAATTGCACAGAATAAATATTTGAATTTTTATTTGATATTTAATTGAACAACAAATGAAGTATACGGTAAAACGGGAATAATGAATACGGGTCCTGTGGTCCAGTGGCTCTGGAAGTAGGGACGGGGAACCCAGAGGTCCTTGTACACTTCATCTCCACCTCCCGGCCAACACGACTGGGTGGAGGACCAGATGGGTGTGTTCATAGGGGATCCCCCCATCCATATGAGGCTGGACAGTGGCTGAATCTTACCGGAATGACAGATAACTGTTAAGATCATAGCCTCAGATAACTATCTTAAAGTGTTGGCATATATTTATATATCACACTGCTGAACTCCTAAATGGACATTGCACTCACTCTTACTACCTCATTTCTGCACTTCTGTTGTATATTTATTTATAAATACTGCTGTACATTCCTGTATATTCAACCACTGTATATTTCAATTTCACTCCTGCTATAGACATATCTTTTTTTAATCACTGTAGAAACATATATATATCATTTGTATATTTTAATATTGTGCTGAGCAAATGCAACAAAATTTCGTTCCGTATACACTTGTTGCATACTTGAATGGAAATAAAGTCTGTCTAAGTCTATATATTTAAACTGCTAGCATCCTTCTTATGTAGCATCCACAAAGCGGTGGATTTGGGGGCCATTAATCATTTGGGACCCCCAGGCAATCTGTTTGTGTTTCTCTGTGGGTAACCCAGGGATGGATCCACAGCTTCTGGCTCTGTTTAGGAAAGAACTGACAGAAAACCCTCCACCACGCATACTGTAAACAGTTGAAATCCTCGAAAAGGAGAAAATAGAGCAACACAACTCTTCAGCAAAATACAATTTACATAAACATTAGATATAGGGAGACCACATTGTGATGTCAGCTGGAATCTCAAATACTGCTGGGGGCCACAATCACAACCTTTGGCCCCTGAAATGCTGCTCACATACATACAAACAGCAGAAAACTCACACTGCATTTCACAGAGTAACATAGTTTTTTTTAACTGTCACCGTAAATTGAGCACCTTCTCTTTCTGTTGATTATTTCAGATGCACGCTGCAGCCCAGGAATCCAAATGCTCATTTTCAAAGGGCAATACACAGCAGGTGGTGGTGCGGATCATTCCAGACTTTGTATGCCACAGAGCCCAGTAACAGCCATCTCTCAGCCCATTAAGCTCTGTGATGGAGCGGAGGCAGGCTGGATAAGGCATAACCAGCACCTTCTGGGATGCATATGCAAGTAAAAGAGAGAGAGAGGGAGAGAGCGTGTTGGATAACGCCCACCCTCCAACCCCTGCTACTCACGTGCAGCTTGTGACAAGAGTCAAGGAAACCCCCCCAGAGCAAACTATGTGCCTGCTAGGATATGTAGCTCTCTGTAACGCACTCATACATACACACAGCTGCTCGCTCCCGCTGGACGCCTGCAGAAATTCGAAGCTCCTCTTTCTATCTCCCTCTATCTTACACTGTCGGAAGCAGGCGTTTCAGTGACATGCCAGATTGAATAGGTTATTCCTCCCATCTTTCATGTCAGTCTCGGCTCAAGCCAAACGCCAACGCTGACTGCGCGTGCCAGTGCGTGTGATTTCAAGGCTGGTTTGCCTCATTGTCAGTTTTTATGGGATTACCACATTGGTGAAGACTGGACCATAGCTGACAGATGACACACACACACAAACAGAGACAGGGCTGGAGACGTCAACAGCATGCTCCCAGGCTTAACAGAATTAGCAGATAATATTAAGGAAGCAGGCAGTAGTCTGAGACTGCATGTGGCTTAAATGATAATGAGGCCGCAGCATGTGCCAGATATTTAACCCACATTAGTGGAAGGCTGCATTTACACACTTGTATCAACAGCTATTTCACATGAACATATAGCCTGCGGTGTGTCAGCCCCACTGTGGTGTTATATACAGTATAACAAGAACAGAGTGGCAGTGGGCCCAGCAAATATCATCCAATCGCAGAGCAGCAGCTCCTGAGGGTTCAGAACTGCACATCTGGACCTGCAGCTCCAGTCAAGCTGCACCACCTACAGGCAAGAAACCAGCACTTTAGACCCGAAGATTGCAGATTGCCATTGCTGCCATCTGTATACAAGAAAAACACAACTCTTTAAATTTTAACACTTGCACCATCTGCAGGCAATGACCTCAGTTATTTTATACATTGCTTTTTACAAAATACTGCTTTCTGCACATCATGAGCGTTATGTTAACTGGAGCATATTTTCTGCTAAAAGCTGTTTAGAATATAGTAGAGTGCACAGTGCTCTGAGTGTCACTGTCTGTCCTCTAGGACTGCCCTTCCTCCTTGGAAAGGGAGGGATCCTAACAAAATGTTGTTTATCCAAAGACACACAAAGGCAAAAGCCATAGTTAGCTCTGATCAGCTGTTCCTCCAGTTACTTGTGGTCTAATTCCTGAAAGAACTTATCTACATAAATACATTTTTAGACAGAATAATAAAAGATAAATTCATTCACACAACCGGAATTCTGAACCTCACAGGAGCCATAAAAAAACTGCTGCTTCAACACTTTTTGTCTGCAGGTGGCGCATGTGTTAACATTTAAACACCTATTCCTATCTTTGTCTGTAGGAGGCAACACCACTGCTGTCTTTTTTTCCCTTTATAGGTGGGACATGTGTAAATTGAATCCTACAGAGCAGCTCCAGGAGTGTCTGCCGCCAGCGTGAATGAATACATGAGAGTTAAAAGCCAGTTCATTGCTTTGCATATAAAAAGATAATCCAATGGCGTCTGCCAGAAGACGAATGGTATTATAGTCAGATGGCAAGCTCAGTTAATACTGTGTGTATTATATAGTGATGCAATTACAAGACGTGTGGATAAAGAGGACACACAGAGGAAATAGCCTGAAAGAGAGAGAGAGACCTGGAACATGAAATCGTCACTCTGCATAGCCTTCAGCGACAAGCAGCCTTCAGTTTTCCTCGTACTTAAGACGCAGAGGTCCTGGTGTTTATTGATGATTACACATCATGTGTAACAACGATGACAAAATAAATGTATTTCAAATGAAACACATTTTGTTTTTATTCATAATTACGTGACCTTGGCTGTGACTGGTGTTCTCTCACTGGGAAAGGGAGAAAAGATGAAGCCCACATGCATAAGAATTTAAGTTAAAATGTTACCAAAGTGATGAGATAATTGCACTTGTTTCCGCTCTAAATCTATTTTGAGAAACACTGAAATTAAGGCAGGTCACAGATCACTTATTTAGCTCACGGTCAAAGTTATTATGACACAATTATACAATAGAAGAGATGTTAAGATTGCTTCCTGTGTTTCTTTTCCTTATCTTTTCTCCCAGTCTTCTTTTCATTCAATCTCATCCATTCATTCTCATTTATCCTGCTCGCACACACTCTCCAACACTTTTCCCGTTAGTTTCTTTACCAGCTCTATTCTTTTCTCTCTGTCTCAGAAAACCCTGACAGGAGTGATGTGTTGAGGCAACGCTGTCTTCTTCTCATTTCAGGCATGGGTGAGGGCCATGCTTCATCTTCATTTGATTTCCCTGCAGCCCTGTCGCTGTGGACAGGCCTACAGTCTCTGTCTTTAAAGGACAGAAATGCTGTTGCCTTTTGTTCCAAAGTGGCTTCTCTTGCAGGAGTCCGAGGTGATGAGGTAGGTAGAAAAGTCTTTCTGATGACAGTCGGGGTAAATCGAGGCAGGGAGATGTGTCGGACTTAATTCGAGGTCCCTCTTTCATTTATTTAATTCGAATGAATGTTAAAAAGATGCATTTGCTTCAGATAACTCCTGGGAATGAATGAAAACTTTAAATGTCTGCTTTGCATATCCAAGTTTATGTTCCATCTGGGAGGATATGCAGATCAGCAGAGAGTCTTAAAACTGTTTATTGCTGGTGCAGTGTGTTATAAATCCTCTGCACCACTGTTGAGGTATGCTCCATTCACTATCTTATTTCCTCTGGAGGAGCGCTAAATGTTGCCTCTCCGGCAAACACAACACCTCCAGTACATTCAGTTCATGGTTGCTGAAGTTACTTTGTGCTTTATGGACAATTACAAAAAAATGCCAAAGTGATGGCAACAATAAAAAATCTTTTTAAGATGATGAGCTTGCCTGCAGCTCAGATGAGATCAGCATGCAGCGTGTGTTTCTGTTGTAAGTAAAAAATCATCTGAGCTCTCCTAAATTACAAAAAATGTTCTTCTCAGTCATTAGAGAACCAATAGCTTTTCAGGCATCCAGTGTGTCTTTAGAACAGAAAGGGAATCAATGCCTTCCTACTTTTAGGGTAGTCTTCGAACTTAGCGAGGTACCATCTGTAGAGAGAGAAAAAGGGAAAAGAGCTATTTTCTTCTATTAATACAAATATAAGTCTTTGCTCCAAAGTGTGCAACCTGCTTACTCTGTGTGTTGTGTGTGTGTGTGTGTTATTATTCTCACTTGTGGTGGGCCACAGCCCTGCTGGTAAGAACCACTGTGGTAAAGATGGCAAAAGCTGAACTGTGAACAGAGTGTCCAGCCAGAGCGAAGCCTGCCCACTCTGTTATCTCTCCTAAGAAGTTAGCTCCAGACACATACTCAAACATTCCGCCTGTGGGTGGAAGACACAGGAATTAGAACAGGTATGCTCATCCTTTCACGTGTTCACAGAAGCAGAAACAACCCAAATATTTTACTCAGTAAGAAAATAAAATGTGGTGGATTCCAATACTTGCATTCTGGCATTTCAGCTATCTCTCAATGTAATTTCAAGCCTGCCCGCTGCTAAAAACAGTCTCCACGCTGGCCAGAGATGGCTGAGCACTCACTGTTTGACTGCAGGCCGTGTGCAGTGTTGCGACCCTCTATGTAAAAATGGCAGAATCTTGGTTGTGGGGATCCAGACGTGCCTGGAAGTTCATCTGTAGCAGCCCAGCTCACAGCTTCACTTTATTTAGTTTGAGGGATCTGGGATGGATTGTTTCATCAGGTTCACTGTAAGTTCAGGCTCAAGGTGCTATTGTTGTGACTGTGCTCTTAGTCAGGGGAGCCACTGTCTTTGTGACCCTGTTATGATAACGGATTCATTTAGGAAAGGAAAACTCCACCTCGCAGGTTTGCCAATTCTGTGATCCAAAAAAGCGGCTATGTAGGTTTTATTCTGCTTTTCCAATACATACCGCCCTCGAGGCTATTTGTCAGAAGGAATTTGGAGATTGGCCAAAATATTGTTTACCCAACCCCCCTCTCCGTACATCTCACAGAATGTGCAGCCATTTTCACATAGTAAAGGTCATACACTGCAAAGAAAACATATATATCCACTATCAAAACCTTCTTTCATCTGTGAATTGTTTTGTTATTTAGCTTGTTTCAAGAATTTTCTGAAATGTTTATTTTCTTGGTACAAGTAGAGCGATATGCTCCATCCTTCCTTCAGTTCAAGATTTGGGTAAATACGCTTGCTTGTTTTCTTGCTGAGAGCCAGATGAAAAGATCAATGCTACTCTGATATCTGTCCATCTAACATGAAGCTGGAGCCAGCAGCCGGTTAGCTTAGCTTAGCATAAAGACCGGCCCGGCTCTGTAAAACCACAACTCTTTGTTTTGGTACGGATTAAACAAACGAGATAAACGAGACAGAACCAGGCCAGTGCTTCCAGTGTTTATGCTAAACTAAGATAAACGGCATATTTATATTTCATATTTACCGTACTAACATGAGAGCGGTATTGAGCAAATAAGTGCTTTCTCAAATTGTTGAACTGTTCCTTTAATACATTAGTTATGTATTGAAACTCGTACAAAATTATTAATTGTAACCGTCTCACAAAAAGATAAGCATTTACTGCTAAATACAAAAGTACTGTTGACACTTTGTTTACAGTCCAGAGGTTGTAATTCTATATTTAACATAAATGGTCTTGAATCTGTCTGGTCACTACATGTGCAGATATATAACGCACAAGTTGCAGTTAAAGGATGGCTTGCTGTCTAACATCATTACTGCATCAACACTGTGCGGTTTAGAAGCAAGTCAAGTAAAGGAAAAGTACACACAAAGACACTACAAGTGCTGTGAGTCACTGACACACAAGCGGAGTTGGACCATATTAGAGTCAAAGCAGCAAGAACCTTTTTAGAACACTAATGTGAGGGCTCACAGAGGGCAAGGCTGAGAGGAGAAGACAAATATTGACAACCTGTGATTGTGCTTACAGCGTGATCCTGTATAATCACACGACCACACTGGAAAATTAGCATGTGGCGCTGCGTACCAAGACCACAGAGCTCTGCGCCACGATGTGATTACTGGTTTCCTGGCTTTCTTGTCACCCCACAGCAGCTCAAACTCTAAACTTAAGTAGAAGTTGCATCACAATGTCAAATGTGCCTTAAACAGTAAATGCTAAGGGAAGAATGGTCCCATTCTGTTTGTTACAGTAAATCTCAGTATCAGAGTTTTTAAATTGTATACTCTCATGGCTGGCTCCGGTAACTATAACTAGAGCCATCATATACAGTAAATGAAACAATAGTGTAGTGGAGTACAATTATATGGGAATGCAGTATTTAAATAAATGTATTTCATTATTTTATGCTCCTCACCCTCAGTTGAACAGTTAGATGTACAGTAATGGGAGTATGAGACTTGTTCGCTGTGGTGACAGAAATAATTCCGTCCAGTGTTTCACGACTCAAGCTCTTACCTGTGGGAATCTTGTAACCAGTCTCTCCAGGCTTTCTCAGGTTCCTCAGGATGTGGTCAGAATGCACATTCAACAGCCAACCGACCAACCACAGCAAAGACCCTGGAGACGGACCAACCACAAGCTGCTTCAACTTGACATTTTAACCACCAAAGCCAGTCAGACAACTTTTGTTTATACTTCAAACATTTTGGGGAAATACTACTTATTTGCTTTCTTCCCAAGAGTGAGAGGAGCAGATTAATACTATTCTCATATCTGTGCAATAGTAAGCTGTTTACCCCTGATTCCAATCTTTATGCTAATCTCAGCTAATCGCCTCCCAGCTCCAGCTCCACACTTTCATGCACAGACACGAGTTCGGTCTGGGCTCTCATCGAACGCTCACTAAGAGAGCAGTTGCTGCTGTGACCTCCACTGCTTAAATCCTACATGCCACACCACAAGAATACAGTGATTTCAGCTTTTTGTAAACACTTAGGATCTATTTAGTAGCCATATTAGGGCTATCTATGACCTAAAATCTATGTCAGGAAACTTTCATATTCACCTTGATAATGACAATAGTAACAAATTAAATAAATAAACATGATATCTCAGATTTTCCCTTTGACTCAAAGTTAAACAGTCACTAAGAGAGTCATAATATTGGTAATTTAATATATTTGGTTTATTGTCCAGCTCTAGGCTGCATGTTCCCACATTTACACAAACTACTTGCCAGACAGACAATAATGTATTTACTGAATATACATGTATATGGCATCTATTGGGAATCCTCTTGTCCTGACATGGGCTGGTATTTGTATTTTTTAAGAGCAACTTTTCCACATTGCTTCTTTAAAACTTTATCTGCTTTAGATTTTGTAACACTTGTCTTTCATAGGGACTGCAAGGGGGAGTGGAGGGGCAGTAAGGGTGGAAAAACATCCAAATTGACAGTTTCCTGCGTTAGCTTGAACAGCAAAGGGGCAGCCAAGAAAAACTGCTGGGCGCTTTGAGGTTTGGAAAGCGTGAGAAGCACCTGCAGTGGAGCAAAAGCCAAGAGGGGGAGACAAAACATATGATGGTTTGAATGATGTTTGAATGATGGCTATTTTTTAAGCAAAGCCTTGCCATTACATTTCATTTTAAATGGAGAAAGAGGAATGAGGGGCAGAAGGGATGGACTGGGAGAGATGCATCTTACTCCCTAATTCATAAAAAAAAGTTGAATCCATTATGTTACACTAATCTGCACACAGTAAAGAATAATTGAGCACACAGAAACTTGTACTTTGAGTAGTTTATTAACAAGTACTTATTATTTTAAGCAAATGTTGATATAAGTTTAATATTCAAGTTCTACTTCTTTTTAACACCACTGCAAATAAACGGTGTACAAGGGTACACCGTTTATTTTTCATTTCAACATCTGACAGCATAGAATATAAGGAATTCTTATGCTACGTCTCCTATGCTAATGTAACATACATCAGTTTGCCATACATAGTTTGACATAGTTAAAATGAATCTATTCTACACACAAAATACACCCAGATGAGCTCTTGTGCAAAACAAAACAATTCATATTCCCCTTTTAGAAAAGTGGGGTAGCAGACCGGACACCTACCTGTGATGAAGAATGGATGTGTAACCCAATACGCAGGGTAGTCCGCATAATGGCTCAGGTACCTGATCTGCATGTAGCCATTATAGGTGCAGAAAACAATGGCCAGGGCACATGAGGCGAATGGTGTTGCTTTACCTCCTCGGATTAAAAACGGATAAATAAGGGATCTGCAGGAGAATCAAAACGTTAATAACACAACTCTTACTCGTACTTCATAAACTTGCTTTGGTTATTTGTTAGCTAGTAGTAATGATATAATATAAGATGCATTACACCTTTTTACAGTGTGACCTCTTCCTGTGTGCATTATTGAATTACATTAGAGGGAAGGATGTACACACACTGGGAACCACTTACTCCAGTATTTATGCTGGTGAAACTAGCCGAACATTTAGTGCCTCCGGGTGTAAAGTCATGGTATAATTGATTTGAATTGCCTACCTCTGAATATAGTGGCAGAAATACATGGCAATGAGTAGCTGGTTGGGCAGTAGAGAGGTTTTCCCACAGGATGTCCAAACTACCAGACACACAGGCACCAGGAACGCGGGCAGCTCCTGAACGAACCACGCAAGCCTTACGTTAACTGGAAACCCGTATTTGCTGGTAGCATATCGCCCGTATGGGACATTTTCGAAAAGCAAAGCAACGAAAGTGAAGACTGCCATGAAAAGCATACAGTAAGCCATGCAGTCCAAAAGATACAGCTCCTCTTTTTCCGAGGAGAACATCCGGGAGAGCAGTGCGTCCATCACGACGGGAGGGCTGATGTTACACAATTAAGAATAGAAACAACGTAAACGTACCTAATATTCCCAACTACATTTTGCTATATCACTAGCTAGCTAATACTGAAGTATGACATATGACGATCGGGCTTCCCATCAAGGACCAACCACAGTCCCTGAACATATATGGCATCGATCGTATCAGCCTATCAAAACGCTCGGTTTTGCATCCAAGTGATTCAATTTCGTGTGGTGCCTGATGTCACTATTACGTATTCATACGTTCATTTGCTTATAGCACCCGCTGTAAACAGTGACCTGGTGGCTCACTATGCTGACATTAAATTAGGAGTATGTACGCTTGTACGTTAATTATATGACATTTAAGATTAAATAAACGCAATCTAAAAAAAATTGAAATGAACGAAATAAGGACGGTAAAAAGGAGTTAATTTCGTTCGCAATAATTGTAGATTGCAATAACGCAACTAAAATCAAAATCTTATTTCGGCGTGATAATATTTTAAAATGTCACGAAATGCCCCGAGGATGTTTTACTTTATTTCAGGCTGATTTCGTGGCCACCTCGACAGGTCCTGATTCACGTGCGTCAGAGGCAACACGTTTCGAGGGTACACAGCGTAGCAGACCACCACTACACGCTCAGCAGATTCACGTTTTATCCAAGTTGCGGGACACTTTTCTCTGCATTCATCTACCACGTCGTTTCGCAGACTTTTCTCCAGAGTTGTCTGCTATTCCAACATGGGGAAAAGAAGCAGGCAGCGGCAGAAAAACCAGGCTGCTGGCAGGGACGACAGAGACAACGCTGTACGGTTCACACTTCTTCTGCAGCAACTCTTGCTAATGTTAGGTGTAAAGTACTCACTCAGGCCACACCTTTGGGTTACTAAATGCGAAGTGAGCTGGGACCAACACTGTTACATTTCTTAAAGGTTATCGTTACTAAACATGTGCAGTCCTGCTGCTAAACAGCTACAACAACAGAGAGCTCACTGTTAGCTACCGTGTTAACGCAGCTATTTTCAAACGCATGTGTAGCCACCATTCCTCACGTTTAACTTTAGTCCAGGTGCACGCCTTTTTGTTTTTGTTTGGGGTGATTGTGAAGCTTCACCAGACTTCCCTCAGAAATATGTTCATTTTATGTAGCCATGCGTGCAGCTAATGGGACATTGGTTTAATACTTTTATCAGAACACCGGGAAGGGATGAAGCAACAACATTTTTAATGAAATGAGTGCTACTTGTGGATGACTCCATGCCGAATTGATTATTAGAGCATACAAAAATGTATCTGGTCTTATGACATGATGTACAAGTTACTTACCATTTACCATAAGCAACAAAAGATCAAATCGACACAATTTAGAATGACATTTAATGTAATTCTTTGAATACAAACGTTTGCAGCCTTATTAGGTGCTTTTCCAATTAGTTCTTTACAAAAAGGCAGTTCAAATATTCTGTACACGTGACCCCTACTAATAATAATGCATCCATGTGCTCAGGGCTGGGGAGCTGGCTATGCTGACATTGTCAAGGAGAATAAGCTCTTTGAGCACTACTACAAGGAACTAGGCCTGGTGCCTGACGGAGAGTTCGAACAGTTTATGGAGGCAATGAGGGAACCGCTGCCAGCAACCATCCGCATCACTGGATACAAGAGGTGATTGTATTTGTACAAGATTTGTAGCCTGGATCCAGACTCTTTGTCTTGTTCGTAAAACGTGTCCTACTCAGACACCATGCAAGATGCCCCCATAGAACACAATTCAAGACTTTGGATTACTTGTAAATTCTGTACAGTATACAGGCGTCTGAAAATACGATTACAACATTTGTCACCTTTTAAATTCCCATTTTCAGGACACAAAGAAAACTTTGCCTGTTTCCACCTCATAAGCATAAATAAAATGCTTTTTTGAAGCATGTGTAGCTGCAGGAAGCGGTTAGACCTTGTTCTTTGGCTCTAATTGATAAAAATGCTTTTTAACTAAATGTATGATGATAGACGCAAAAGTGTAAGACATGAATGAAAGCTGGTATGTAAAAGTAAACCCACGAGTTAGAGATTTGATCTAATCTCAAATGTTTGTACATGTAAGGAGGACAGTGGTTTGCATTTGATTTATAATGTTAGATTACTGCTGGAAGTATTTGTAGTTTCTTCCATTACTATATGTATCTACAATTTCTCATCCTTTCTCTCTTGTTTCAGCCATGCTAAGGAAATTCTCCACTGTCTGAAGGAAAAATACTTTAAGGATATTCAAGAGCTGGAGATCGATGGCCAGAAGACTGAGGCTCCGCAGGCTCTGAGCTGGTAAGATCTCATGTTTTACCTAAAGGCTGTCAGGGAACACAGATTCAGACCGGAAACTCAGAACACACTGTGCCTGTCCTCTCCAGGTATCCCGATGAGCAGGCCTGGCACACCAACATGAGCAGGAAGATCATTAGGAAGTCTCCCCTGCTGGAGAAGTTCCACCAGTTTCTGGTCAGCGAGACTGAGTCGGTGAGTCAAACACAAACCAAATGTAATGTTTACCAGAAACGCCCGTCGCCCTGCTAAAGAAGCTGACATATAGAGTGTCGAAAAACGTCAGACGTCGTCAGAGAAGTGTAGAGACGAGCATCGGTTTTGTGTTTGTGCTTGCAGGGTAACATCAGCCGACAGGAAGCTGTCAGTATGATCCCTCCTCTCCTCCTGAAGATCGAGTCCCACCACAAGGTAAAAGCACTGCCCTCTTTGAAGGTTAATAGTCTGTCAGTACATAATACATCTTCAATTTTTTCTCCCTTGTGTTCCCTTGTACTTTCCCTGTGGCTTGAAAACAGCCGTTTTTTAAGTTTTAAGTGTAGACATGCATGTGTTTCTTGCAGATCCTGGACATGTGTGCAGCTCCAGGGTCGAAGACGGCCCAGCTCATTGAGATGCTCCATGCTGACATGGATGTGCCTTTTCCAGGTAAGAAAATTTAAATCCAGGAAAGATGCTTCAGTGACAGATTTCTTTTGTATTTTTTTGTATAATTTTGTCCCAGATTTATTGTAATTACCAAGCACAGACATACATCTGTGAATTTAAACCAGTATTTATATTATACAGTACGAAGTAACACAGGGAATTGACTGTGACAATAATTACCTTTTAATCTACTCTTCTACCTTCCAGAGGGCTTCGTCATCGCCAACGACGTGGACAACAAGCGCTGCTACCTGCTTGTGCACCAAGCCAAGCGTCTCAACAGCCCCTGCATCATGGTGGTGAACCACGACGCCTCCTGCATCCCCACACTCAAGATCGACTCAGACGGCACGAAGGACATCCTCTTCTACGACCGCATCCTGTGTGACGTGCCCTGCAGGTCAGCAGAGGGCTTGTGTCTGCATCACTGGAACTTATGACAGTACTGCAGGAGAGTCAGGGTTTGGAAGTCTGAGGAGGAAGTGGATAAAGAAAGAAATATGGTTTCTAAGCTCTGCTGTATGTGCGGTTGTTTAGCTGGGGAAGAGATTTTGTGTGACAGATGGAGATGAGGCTTCAATCTGTCTTGTTGATTGCAGGGTATTTACAGGTCCTCTATAAATGGCTGTAAATAATGTTTTGTTTTTAATGTTTCAGTACAGGGGTTAGTGGTGAAACACCCCTCTTCTCTCGAAATCTAGCATCATTTTATGTTGAAAACAGAACTGCATTTGTTTGCAAATGCTCCCCGAGTTTGACCAGCTGCAGTGCTGAAGCCAGAAGGCCCTGCCAAATACAACAAGGAGAGAGGGAGGGGAGGAAAAGCAGTAATGAAGACAGCGAGGGGCGGGCAGGGAGCATGTGAGCAGTCAGCTAAAGCCCAGCGTTTAGGCCGTTTGTGCTTGGCAGACATTTTTGCCCTGTGAGAGGTGTCGGGGATCTCTGGTGACTTCAGCGCCTCGGGCCGAACAGGGGATGTGTCTGACTGGTGCTGCGGTCTGCTCTGTGTTCTGCAGCGGGGACGGCACCATGAGGAAGAACATAGACGTGTGGAAGAAGTGGACGACAAGCAACAGCCTGCACCTCCACGGGTGAGTGGGGAGAGTGTGTGTTTGTTACAACATAGGAATTCATGCACTTGTGTGGTAGACCAAATTGACTAAACGACGGGGAATGGAGGGTGTTCTTTTCTTGCTGATTAAAAAAAAAAAGCAGTATTACAGAGCGTGTGTGTGTGTGTGTGCGCACCAGGCTCCAGATGCGTATCGCAGTGCGTGGGGTTGAACAGCTGGCTGTGGGAGGGAGGATGGTCTACTCCACCTGTTCACTCAACCCTATAGAGGACGAAGCTGTCATCGCAGCGCTGCTGGAGAAGAGCGAAGGTAACAAACACACACACACGACTTTACAGTTTAAGCAGTATGTGTTGGACTCTTTATTCAAATCAAAGGTCAATTTTAGTTTTGTTTCATGCACTCCAGTTGTTACTTTTATTTCTTGTTAAAATGCATCTTCATGAATAGTCTGCTATACATGTCTTGTAAGGTGGGAACACGCATCCACATTTATGAGGAGTTCATGTGGCCTGACTCAAGCACACTCTTCCCAAATGTCAGATTTAAAAGACATTCTTTGACACAAAGTTATTTGCGGCGGTAACTAGCTTACAAACTAGCTTTCAAATATCTTAGAACTAGTTTACAGTTAGCTTTCAACCACCTTACAACTAGCTTAGTTTGTGTTGTAGCAGTAGCGTGATGTTGGGGCAGCAGCTAACATCTTTAAAATGGCTCATTTTGTCAGACCAACAATATAAAATAATATTAAAATAAGTTCTTAACATTATTTTCATTCGTCACAAATGATCAGTAAACTAGCTTATTATTCATTTGTTGCTCTGGAAGCTGACTATCACAAGTTGGACTGGTGTTAATGTTATTTATTGAACCTCATGTAGTCTGTAGTGTTTGAATTGTATGTGTTTGAATTTATCATATGCATCCGTATCAGATCCATTAGAAAATCCAGTGTAGTGTAATAATAACTAAAACCAAATGAGTCTCCACTGTGACTGTGTTCTGTATTAAGACATATTGTATATATTGAATGCCCACTCAGAACCTTTCTGTTTGATATCATACAGTGTTAAAGACTGCTGTGGAAGAATGTTTCACACTGTATGTTGTAGGACTTCCTTTTTGCTGAAACTAAATGTTGCTACATGTTTCTGAATGTAGTGTATGAAAATTGTATCTAAATATAACCACTCAGTCTTTTCCTGCCAAGTGGTAATGTCTTTCCCATCCCCGTTGCCAGGAGCACTGGAGCTGGCCGACAGCTCAGCTGATCTGCCAGGACTGAAGTGGATGCCTGGGGTCACATCCTGGAAGGTACTGGAACTTTTTAGTCTGTGGCGGACGTTACAAGAAAGCAACCGCTACAACAACAAACCATAAAGGAAAACAGTGTTTAGGACATGGAAGCGTTTCAGTTTCAAAGTCAGACAGAATTTTGGAGGTCAATGAGCTGACTGTGGATTACTTTGATTGGATCACACACTTGAATCGGTTGTTGTCTCTGCAGCTGATGACCAAAGAGGGCCAGTGGTTCTCAGACTGGTCTGAGGTTCCAAGCAGCCGTCACACACAGATCCGCCCCACCATGTTCCCTCCGAAAGACCCAGAGAAACTTGCTAGCATGCATCTGGAGAGATGGTATGTACACGCTCGCACACTAAACGTTTGTATTATTATAAAATGTGAAGGACTCTATTTATGATTTTTTGTCTAACCCCCAAATCTCAATCTTTAAGTCAACGTATGGTCTGCTCAGTTCGGCTAAAGGCTTTATAGCCAAAGTAAATAGAGCCGGCAAGAGTGGGAAGCCTCTTTGAGTGCCAAAATAATCAGTGTGTTCTGTTGGTAAGTTCAGCAGCAAGGGGGCGATTCTAACATTTAAAAAAAAACAAAACATTTTTTTATCCATCTAAAAACATTTTCTCCTAGATTAAATTTTTACGGACAAGCTGTTCGATGCGATCCAACTCTTTCCCTCCAAACTCTCATCTTAATTTAGCTATTTCTCTCATCTTTTATCCTCCCGAGTGTATTTTGTCTCATCAAAGCCGAGAAATACAAGCACACACACTTTCTGTTTTCATTGATGCCAAATTCATTAGCCGAGTAAAGTGTCTGCTTTATTTTCTTGGCACAGCTTTGTGCACACACACACACACACACACACACACACACACACACACACACACACACACACACACACACACTGTCTGGATGGATGGATGGATGGATGGATGGATGGATGCACACACATGTACACACACCTGCACTCTCACATAATGGGGGATGATGTCATTTCTCCTCTGTGCCTCTTACTTTATTGCTCAGTCTGACACGATCCTGGCCAGCAGAGGGAGCTATTGCCACACGTCCAAGCACCTTTTTATTTGATGCTGAATAAAGCCCTTGTTTATCTACACAGTAGGTGACACCATGAAACTGAAATCCAGGATTTATGTTTTTGTGTGTGTGTGTGTTCATGACAGTATGAGGATTCTGCCACATCACCAGAACACTGGAGGTTTCTTTGTGGCTGTGCTGGTGAAGAAAGCCCCGATGCCTTGGAACAAAAGATATCCCAAGGTACTTCCTCACAAACACACTTGTCTTACTTGAAGACGGAAACGGAGCAGAAATTCCCCATGAGGGTACCAGCAGTACCCAACCCAATAAATAAAAAATAAAAATGCATCACTCTCCTGTTCGGTTTTACTAACCTCAGCTAGCGACGACCTCTTTCTTTCTTATTTGTCTACTCATCTCGCTCCCCCTCATCTCCAGCTGAGGAAGGACACCTCGTCTATCTCAGCGACCCAGACGGAAGGCTCTCCAGCCGCCTCGACCCCCGCGGACACTCCCCGTCTCCCAGAGAGTGCTGTGGAGGAGGAGGCGGGAGGCCCAGAGGGAAAAGCAGACGAAGAGGCACAGAAAGGAGCTTCACTGGCTCAGGAGACCAGTGCTAAACGAGACGGCGTGTGTGGGTGAGTCCTGTTATGTCTAACAAACAAGGGAGAACTGCAAGGTCTTGAGCCAGTATATATAAAATAAAATAAAAACTTTGCTTTGAATGAGAAATTACTCCTTGGATTAACAAACCCATCACTAGTCCAAAAGAAATATGCTAATTCTAAGCTATTTGCTTAATTGATCGTCGGCCATGCGCATCAATACAAATGGCATCATTAAAAGCTCATACAAAATGTTTTTCCTCTGTGAGAGCTTTATTTAGATGATCTGAGCCATAAATGAATGTCTGTCTCCCCTCTCTGTTTCTCAGGCCTCCAGCCTCGAAGAAGATGAAGCTGTTTGGTTACAAAGAAGACCCCTTTGTGTTCCTTACTGAAGATGACCCTGTCTTCACCACCATACAGTAAGTGTCTCTACATTATGCGTATTAGACATGGAAATGATCGCTTTCAACACTTTGGTGTCGCAAAAACGATTTTCATTTTTCTGTTTTCTCTAGATCTTTCTATGATCTGTCACCCAACTTCCCCAAGCTCAATGTTCTGACCAGGACCCACGAGGGCAAGAAGAGACACCTGTACATGGTGTCCAAAGAGCTCCGCAACGTGCTGCTGAACAACAGCGAGCGCATGAAGGTAGGTGTGTGTTTGTGTGTGGCTGTGTGTGTGGCATTTAGATCATCACACTCATTAAAGGTCCAATGATGATAACACATTTCCTGGCATGGAAATCTGATATAGATAGATAGGTAGGTAGAGCAAATCAATAATCAATTCTTTCCTATAGTCTAGTCAAACAAACCACATTATGTTTATTAAAGCACAAGTGCACAGGCCAGTTTTTGGATACAGACTTATTGGCTTTACATCTGTGCATCAGTTAAATTTTTATAGTGTTAGCATTTGTGTGTGTGTTTGTACATGTACCAGCTCATCAGAGGGAAGCAGCCTAACAGATGGGGCCCTCTCCTAACTCAAATCCCTCTGGTCCTCCACCCTGTAGCACCTGCACAGGTGGCAGTGTGTCTGTGTCTGTGTCTGTGTGTGTCTGTGTGTGTCTGTGTGTGTGTGTGTGTGTGTGTTTGTGTGCGTGCGTGCGTGTGTGCGCGTGCGTGTGCGTGCACGCGTTTGTTTCTCACTTTTTAATCAATTTCTATTGGACTAAACCGCAGTGAATTGCATGTCTCCACATTATTCCAGCTTCTGGATGTGGTGATAGAAAAATAATATCTATGGAATTGGGCTTTTTCACTGTTAATAGTTTTAATATTATATTATAAGTATTAATATCCACGTCCTCTTGCCTTAATATTCTCCTATTAAATAATTTTGCAAATGTAACTTTACTTGCTTTACTTCCCTTAGGTTGGTAAAGAATTCAAGATGCATATTTATTTTAGAAGTGTAGTTGAATTTTTCAATGCACATCATTGACAGTTGCCTCCCACTCCTGCAGGGACCCCAGAGAGCGGCTGTACTGCGTTTCCCCACAGTGTTGTAATATCTTCTACAGTAGATGCCTGGAGCAAAGCAGTTTGGTGAACATCAGTAATTAGAAAAACATTTCCAGTAATACAACAAGACCACATTTAGCATAATTAGTCCTTTTTTATTTTGATTTAAATCACCCCCCCTTGATTATGTTTTCAGGAGAGATATTAATTAGTGCCTTTACAGTCGGTAGAATTTGGCATCATTGTGTTTTTGTTGTACGGAGCCATATGTCAGCATGCATTTTTGTTGTTGTTTTGTTTCTCAGGTTGTTAACACAGGGGTGAAGGTCTGGTCTCGCAACAGTGATGGAGAGGAGTTTGGCTGTGCCTTCAGACTGGCTCAGGAGGTAACACCAACACACACCAACACCACAGCACCCCGAATACCACTTCTCATCCTCGCACAGTAAATCTTCACTGGAGTAAAGATCGTTGTGTGAATCTACGTGTTGTCTGCTGAGCAGCGTCTTATTAATTATAAGCTGTATTATTGTGAAAACATAACCTTCTCTTCACATGTTGGCTGCACATTTTCATACAACTGCCAGAATCCTCTTTTTGTATGCAAATCAACCTTGTGATTTGATGCATGGTTGATATGCATAGCTTATTTTTCGAGGACCTCAACACCCTACCCATTTCTCAGATTTTTATAATCCATTTCATTGTAAAAGGAGCTTATTTTATGTGTTCAAACAATGTAGTAAGTTATTCACCACAGAGGCGATGAACAAAGCTGAATAACAAGGCAGCCAGACGGCGGAGTTCACACTCAAATAAACTTGTAATTAATTCCCCTTTATATGCACCGTGTAACTGTAAAGAATCAGAACTTATTATGTCGGGGTGCAGATTGCCAACCACGTCTCTTCTCTGTCCTTCAAGGGTATCTACACTCTTCAGCCGTACATTCGCTCCAGGATAATCAGAGTGAGTGTGGAGGACATCAAAGTGCTTCTGACCCAGGAGAACCCCTTCCTCAGCAAACTGCAGGACGATGCTCACGCTCAGGCTAAGAAAATGGGTACGCACGGCAAAAGATCTTCAGGCAAAAATACAAAACGTGTATTCCAACTAAATAACCACTTTCAGAAAAGTAAAGCTGTAATTAACATCACAACATAGTTTGCTACCACTGGTTTCTTTTTGATACTAATACAGTAACTAGAAGGATTTGTGAAGCAGCCCAGAGGTTAGAGTAGTGGATTGGTGACTGGAAGGTTTCAGGCTTGGCTGGCATGAAGTGAAAGAGGAAAGCGAATGCGTAATGCTGTGTCTTCCTCAACAACTGGAGTTGAGCTGCCCTTGAGCAAGGCACTGACCTGAAAACCTCAACAAGAGCTGAGCAGTTCCAGCAAAAGAAACGTGTAGTTACACAGTAATTCTCCCATGTGAATGGAAGTAACTGTACATGGTGGAGTAGCTAACGTTGAAAAGGGTTTGGGAATAATCCGTTGTTGCTTTCTCTCCGCAGTTATGGGTAGCATTGTGTTAAAGTACATCCCCAACCCAAAGTAAGTTGTGTTTTTATAGTTCAAGTGTTCATATGCATATTTTCTTATAATCCTTTTTTTGAAATATGCTGTTTTTTTTTTTATTTGGTCATTTCTGACACCCACCATGACCCCTCTGTTTGTCAGCAACCCAGAGGAGCCCCAGTGTCCCATCCAGCTGTGTGGCTGGAGAGGAAAGACGTCCATCCGAGCCTTCGTCCCCCGCAATGAGAGGTTTCATTACCTCCGACTGTTAGGCGTGGAGGTCTTCAGGGACAAACAGGGCCTCGGGCAGAAAGGGAAGGCCGAAGGAAAGGAAGGAAAGGTGGAAGACAAGTTGGAAAAGGACGTAGAAGAGGAAGGAGTGGCGGGAAATCAGGCAGAGGGGGACATGGAGTACGACGATGAAAATAGACCATCAGAACCAAAGACCGACAGTGGCAACAAGGGGACTAGCAGCTGAGAATGTAGAGGAGACGGTAGAGAGAAAGGAGGATTGACTGAAGACCACAATATGTGGTAGAGGAGGGTTTCTCTGTGCACCACACTGCCACTGCAGAAGATTCCTTTCCAGAGATGGACTCCATTGGGATTTTTTATTTTTTGGATCTCCCCCAGGAGTCCATGTTATAGTTAAATGGCTTGTCTTATTTTATTTAGCTGTTTTCTTTTTATATTTTAACAAAATGATTCCACTAACCAAGTGACATCACTTTCCTTTCAGTTGCTCATGTTCAGAGAGGTTTGTATTAACTGGCATCTCATTTTTTACATCTGTAATTAAGCAGAAATATGAAGATGATTAAAAGTGTTAATGGTTAACTGTGTCACCTGTTCAGAGTGTTTCACCGTATACACATTCTTGGGCTATTAAAGTATTCATGGTTTGCTTGAGAAGGGGTTGATTAGGTTCAGACAGAAAATTGTTTCGTAAGTTAGCACAAACTGCTAAAGCAGCGGGTACTGCCGCTCCCTGGGATGTCTTTAAGGACGGGCCAACAGTGTTTTATTTCTTTTTACTGGGCATTAATAATAAAGTTTCACCATCATTGAAAAACAGTGACATTTATCTACATTTTTATATTGTTTTCAAATGTAGAATATTGAAAAAAATAAACTAAAATCATTCTATTCAATACCTTTAATAATATGCAGGTATGTAACGGATAAGAATGGTGACCAGAGCTCACAGTTACCAGTTGTCATAGTAACGTATCACGTTTTCTAATACCGACCTGAGTGTTTTCCAGGTTAACAACTAAGATAGGTAAATGGAAAAACAGCGTGCGTGCGTGTGTGTGTGTGTGGATACGATTACATTCTATTCGCTATGGAAGGTGCTGTGGTTTAAACATTGTGTGCAGTCTACTGCCACGCTACCAGCTCTGAGGCTGAGCTAACATGCTGAAAAATTATGTTCACCATGTGTGTTTAGCGTTTTAGCATGCTAACATTTGCTAGTCAGCACTACACACAAAGTTCAACTAAGGCTGTATTTGCTCATAAAGCAAAGTGTGGGCAAATTGACGTTTTGATTATATGATGGTGCTAGATGAAATGTCGGGGTCACCAAAGTTATTACAAATAATCCTTACAGAAACATGAATGTATGTACTAAATGTCTTGGCAATCCATCCAATAGTGGTGGAGGCATTTCATTTAAATACCACACATGTCAGCCTCATGGTGAACCCAGAAGATCACCAAAGTCTTTAAAATCCATTGTCTGGGAACCATCAAAATGTGTACTGCATTTTGTGCATATCCAAGTAGATGTTTTAAAATATACTTTAATCACTTGTTTTTTCATATGTGCAAAATATATCTGTGAATGTCGGTACAAAATCTTGTGCAAATCTATCCAAATGTTAGCATTTGAATATGGACTGAAGGGGTGGACTGATTGACATTACCATCCCTAGAGCTACATCGCCAGCATGGCTAAAAAGTGCAGGAACCACAATCCTAAAACCTCACATTTAAATAGGTGTTTTTAAATCATGTATTTAAAGAAAGAGGTGTCGTAACTCAAAGTTGTACAGTTTCTTCAGACTACAGAGACCCATGTGTTTCTTTAAGCGATGATCAAAATATGACAAACACAGAATTAAACTTCCCGTGACAGCATATCTGCCGCATCTTGTCCACGGTTGCCACGGCAGCTTCACTGCACTGGATGGATGGGCATCTCTCCTCCTGTTTATTACCAGTCCAGCTGCCATGACAACAGCCGTCATGACAACCAGCCCCCTCGCCTCTCTGGTGACGGGAGGGAACAGAGGACAGAGGGACCACAGAGAGCATCCTGCACTCCTCTGCTCTCCTCATTTTCTTCTCCCAAATCCCTCCTCACTTTACTTCTTTATCCTCTGTTGTCCCTAGTTCCCTTACTTTTTTCCTTTTTTTCTTTGATCTGTGACCTCTAAAGTGCATGGCAGTGAGTATTAGCATGCAGCAGAGCGGCTGTCATGTCAATTCCCTCTGTTGTGGATGTGCCAGTGACAGTGCTGTTTGCAGAGGCAGAAGTCTGAATCAGACTGGGACAACAAGACTCAGTGTTTGGGTTACATGCAAGGATCGAGTGGGAGAGTAAACCCAGTTGTAGCGTGTCGTATACCACCTGTTTTCAAGGAAAGCAAAGGAACATTTTGACCAGAATATGCTGATTTCCAACTTCATCACTTATATGACAGAGACAGATGAAAATAAGACTGAATGGTTGATTGGAGGAGGTGAGGAGGTGGGAAGGACGAACAAGACCAGGGAGAGAGGGAAAAATTGATGGAGAATTTCACATGTAAAAGATATTTCAGAGTGAAGGGAAGCCAAAGAGGGGGGAGCTGCTCGAGGAGTCAGTCAAGGATGAATAAGGGGTGAAAAACGCTCAGTTTTTTTGGAACTGAGTTGAGGATAGCGCATGAAAATGGAAGGAGTTGAAAATGATAAAAGCCTTGGGAGGATGAAGAGAGATGAGTGGATGGAGGGTTAGAGAGAGGGTGGGGATGAATAAATTGAATTGGACAGATAGAGAAAGGTTTGGAGATCAGGCAAAAGTTGTTACTGAGTCATAGGCCTGTCTGTGTGCGTGGGAGTGTGTGTTTGAGTTAAGCCTGCGTGTGAATATGTGTGTATGCTGCAGCTAAGCCTGTCTTTGTGTGTTTAAAGTGTGTGTGCTGGTTTGCCGGTGTGAGTGATGTCTCTTGCCTTTTAGCTTCAACGTTTACTGCCAACCTACTAATACTAGTAATGACAACTCTGCACAAGGACACACACATTAACTTGATGTCTTCTTCCTCCATCTTCTCTCTCCTCTCTTCCTGTCTTTGACTTTCTATTTAAATTTCCATCCAGTCCTCGTCTCTAACTTTATTCATACCACTCAATTCCTCCTTCCATTTTGATTATCTTTCTCCCTGGAAGAGCTTTCTGAAACCACTGACGGCCTCCCAACGCTCAGATTCTAAAATGTTCTCAAACTGTCTTCTCAATTTAAGTCTCTGCTTTTACTTCTCCCTCAATACACCATTTTATTGGAGCTCTGCTGTTCTTCTACCCTCCCTGTTTGTGTGGTATGTGTGAGATATCTTTCAAGGCAGAGATGTAAAAAAACAACAACCCAATCCTATATAAAGTGTAATTGAAACCTAGAAGTTTGAGTTCCTGATAAATTTACTAATTGGGTATTGCTGCACTTTAAAGCTGCACTACTTAATATTTGTATAGTAACATTGGATTAGAAGTATGTGTATAATATAAAAGGTATGAAATATGAACGTACCCAAAAGCGTTTTTTGTGCGAGTTTCATTTTCTTTCAGTCTCTCTTTTTTGTCTTGTGTCTGTATGTTAAGGATGTAGATTCATAAAGCCCCGGGATAAGTGCAGAAGCTCAAGCATGTTCAGCTCGTGTGGACAAGGCTTAGCCTCAGTTTGTGCCGCTCCAGATGTATTTGCATATGTTTGCACCCACCCTCATACGTTCAGCCTCTTTTATCCTTTTTCTTACAAAAAAATGCACACTATACCTGCCCAGCAGAAAGTGGCAATGGTAGCCAGCTGGCTGAAAAGAAAGTCAACCATCTAGCAGCTATAGACCCAGATATTTTCCCAGAAGTTGGTGAAGACCAAAACAGAGCTAAAAGTAAAGTAAATATTGGATTTACTTTCAGGTGGCCAGAAACACAACTAAGCGTTTGCCTGCTTACATATTCAGCTGACACGGAGCAACATTAGCTTTCATTTGAATATTACTAACATGGAGGATGTCCTAAAGTTGCTTTGCCACAAACTGTCAAAACATCAATAAAACCATCTGTAAGTAGTGTCACTTAAAAAAAATGTAAATATGAATTTATATCTTTTTATATTATTTGACATTTTATACATTCACAGTCTTTGCTGTGGTCTCAACCCAGGTTGAGGGATATTTAATGATATCCTGACAAGTTCATTTGAAAATTAATACATCATTCTTTACTTGCCACCTTGCACTATTTAAGGAAACTGATAAAACACACGTCGTCCCCTCTGCTCACATGTAGACAAGTTTACAGCATGAATGGATTTACAGGAGTAAATGTGTGATGCCATTGGAGTTCTAATCTAGACAAGAAATGCACATGTAGAACAACAGCGCTGTGGATGTTGTCCCTTCTTCACCTCTTTCTTTTCCTTCATCCTTCTCTTCAGTTTGATGCTCTTGAATGCTTCATGCACTCTGCAGCTCAGCCTCGTGGACATGCATATATGTTTGGGATTATATAATCAAGCTGTTATGCAACACTTAAAGAGACTGAGGGAGGCAAATTTACACACACACACAGAGGAAGAGAGTGAGTGACAAGAGAGGAGGGGTGGTGTGTGTGTGTGTGTGTGGTGGGGGGGACTCTTGTGTTTCATGTTTGGATTAAACCAAATCCCACTTAGCTCTACACACACACACTCTCTCTCTCTCTCTCTCTCTCTCTCTCTCTCTCACACACACACACACAGACAACGTGCTCGCCCTTTAAAAATCCACTGGTAAATCTCTGCTTATGCATGTTGGCTCTGTCTGATAGTGTTATTGTGCAAAGCCCGTGTGTGTGTTTGTATCCATGTATGCACGTGCACCCTTAAAATATAACCATTTTTAGGCAGCTGCCTTCCCACTCCACATATGCACAGAGACAGAGCTCGCCCCATGCACTTTTATTTCTATCTCTGATGCACATTCTGTTCTCTAGCATATGATGCTGCAGCTTTCACAGGCTTTAATCCTTTTTTTCCTCTCGTCCTCTGCCCCTTACTTGGGCTAAACGTGTGTGTATGCAGGTGCATGTGTGTGTCTGAATCTCCTGTCTCCCAGGACTGCATCTAGGGTTTAAACCTGAATTTACCGTATTATTTTATTATTATGTGTAATAAAATCATCTCTCACAGGTGAACAAACACCCACTCCTGCATTAGACCAAATTAATGCCTCAAGAGGGACACTTAAGTCCTCTTTGCACTTATTGTAATCAACAGCTGAACAGCACCTGCATCACAATGAATCGTTCAGTTTACAGATCACTCAGTGTCCCTGTGAGAAGTGAAATAAGGTCAAACATTAGACTAATATCAGGACTTTTATAAATTAATTTGGTCAAATCAGTCATTTAGGTAATAGGTATGCGTGTGTTTTGATTATTGTTTCTAGCACAAAATCACAGCAGTCCAGGCTCGTTGCTTACAAACTGTACTTACTTGCTGCCTGTCAGGTTGACTGATCTCATATATGGTCCAAAGATGTATCCTCTTCAGCAACACTGAGCAAAAGATGGGGTAGTATGTCAGAATGACAGTTTGGGGTTAGTTTTACCTGCAAGTGCCCCGAAGTGTGCTGTCTTTAACTACTGCCTCTCTCTTTCAGTCTGTCTCTGTGTCAGTGTAACCTTAGCCCTCATCCCGTCTCCTCTGATAGACCACCAAAAGAGAAATAATAATATTCTCAAGGTAAATTACTTTAGGTTAGGGCAGAACCCAGGGCACTGATGATGCGTGCTAATTGGATTTTAATGCATTAAATTGGCAGTAATGTTTCAGTTCAGGTGTCATCTTTCTTAACAGATAAAGTGCATACCACTCAAGTTTTCTGCACTTTACAGGCAAATACAATCTCCAACAAGTAGTACAGTACCAGAAAATAGTTCTGGAGGCTTTTACCACTGCAGAAGCCTTTAAGAATGCATGAAATGCTCCATATAGCAGCTGTATTAAAAAAACAGTAGCTCGAAGAGAGAAGATGGAGAGTGCTTCTCTTGATGTCTGTGGAGGCGGTTTGTTGATTCTGGTTTATTGGTGCTCTGAAGGAGTTCTGAGGTAAAAAACAAAACAAACAAAATAAAAATTGAAATTAAGAAAATAGATAAAATGCCTCCATTACATGTACTAATTACAAAATAACTTATTTTAAATCAACTGTCTCTGCACACATTCTTTTCTTCATGCTTTTTCTATAATGAAGATGAATGAAGATTTCTTTTGTATTAGCCATTCAATAAAGCATTTTATGCCTTTTGCTATAAAAGTGCCTTGAAGCACTTATTGCAGCTTCCCAGAGGCAATCTAAATGGGCTTATGTGAGTTAGAGACTGTACGATTTTCATTAAATTCCTGTAGAAGTGCCTTGTCTGAAAGGCTTAGGTTATCAGAACTGATAATAACCTCTATAGACCAGGAGCCGATTGTACCAGCTCTTCGTAAATTTAAACTTAGCTTAGCTGGTAGCCTATAGGCCTATCCATGTTGACTTAGTGGAAATGTGTGGTTGTACCACACATACTAGTACTTATGTAGAGTTAAATTGTCACTAAATCTTTACACCCAGTAGCTGCCAGGAGTAACTGTAACTGTAACTTAGCTAACTGACAAATGAATGTTGCTAGCTGAAATTACAAAACCTTATGCTCGTAAAAGTTTGCTAAATTACCTAATAATGTTAGCTCAGTTAGCATAATCTGATATTTCCCTCTCATTATAAACTGCATGAATACTACTAACCCTAAAACACACATTTCTCCATCTATGCATATATATATATATATATATATATATATTTATACAACAAAATAATACCTACATTTAGAAATGAGAGGCATTTAGTTTAATACAATTTTTACCCCCTAAAACTGTAATTTTTCAAGTTATGCTAGAGCTTGTGATGCTATTGGCTGGGGACATTTTCTTCATATAGTTGATTGTATCTGATTGTGCTACAGATGTTTTCTAGCAACAGATTTACTTATTGAAAGTATTTTCTAACTAGGACAATTGTTATGTTTAAAAGTAAATCACTAGTTTAAAACTAGCTAGCAGTTAATAAGAACCTAGGAAGGTCTTAACTAACAATTTTGTTAATGAATTCAGGAATAGCTGGTGCAACCCAGTTCAGCTGGTGACATTGTATCTTAGTTGTTATTTTTTCACATGTATTTACAGGTCAACTTCTTCGACGGACAGTGAGGACTGCAGAGAGAATCACTGGTGCCAACCTGCCCTCCATCCAGGACTTATACATCTCCAGAGTCAGGAAACAGGCAGGAAGCATCACTGCAGATCCATCACACCCTGGACACAGCCTGTTCCAACTCCTTCCCTCTGGCA
>JAVQJL010080976.1:0-97750 GCA_036024295.1 Nannoperca obscura | reverse complement strand
TTCTTGGGACAGCAGGTAGATCAGCCCGCCATACTAGTTTCTCATCATCACCTTTATGAGCCCACCTACTTTCTAAAAAAAAAAAGGGGAAAAAAACCTGTATTCAGCACAATCTTTTGTTGACACCTCCAACAAGCCTCCAGGCATGAGTGGACAAGCAGGTGAAAACCGCCAGGACTGCTGTTCATTAAATCAAAGGGCTTTCAAAATGCTCTATATATCTATGAGTGTCTAAGGCTGTCAGGCCGTCGGTGAATGTGCTGGGGGGTTTCTGTCTGGAAATGGTTTTTGTTTATGTTCTAGACTTCATGAATGACGCTGAACAGCTCTTCAATGATAAAGCTCTGACATGTTGCTTTTATGTGTGGGGTTTTGTGCTGCAGAGGTGGACAAGCTGCTGTGTCGACACCAGCTGATCAAACCCTCGACAGGACAGGAGAGTAGAGGAGAGGAGAGGTGGACACCGCATCATGTTAACTGCTTCCTCGCTGTCTCCTAATCACAGTAACTGAACGTCAACATAAGTGTTCTGGATTTATAGTGCAGCGATAGCTTCTTTATAATTTATCCAAAACTCAAAGGGTCGTTAAGGTCACTACTTACTTTTTCTGTCTCTATGTGGACGATATCTTTTGCCTCAGGGTTCTCCTCCCACAGTGGGGGTCCTGTTGGGTCTTTCAAGAATGCTACCATGGACTGAAGGGAGGAAAAACAGAATGAAAACAAAAAGAAAGTAATGTCTGAATGAGGAATCTGTGAGAGTCTGAACAAATGTAACACTTAAGTCATGCAACAACTTGTCGCTGGCATAAAGTTTTCCTGTGAACAATAGAGTGGTGATGATTTATTTGAGCGTCGCAGAAGTCACTGCTACAGTTAGTACAGGCAACGCTGTAAGCTGTGCCAGGTGGAAGCTCATATAGACGAACACGTCCGTGCATCCAAGAGGTGTCAAAGCCATTTCAATAGCTTTAAGTGTTTGGTAATGGGCTTGGTAAAGCTCCCTGTAAATATAATGAACCATATGTCTGCGGAGGCAACAGCAGGAAATATTTCATTCTGCAGCGCTACAACAATGACAGCGTAGACACGGGCGGAATACTTAATGATTATGATTTTATTATGTGGATTACTTGGTAACGGTTTAAACTGCGACTTTTGGTGTTTTATTGTTTCAGAGGCCTTCCCATCTGTCGGGGAAAGAAATATGGGCAAAACGCTAGAAACCATAATAATAAAATCATAAGAAAGGAGCAATAGCTCCCAGATGTCCTTATGATGGGTTTCTCATGAACTAAGATGAAACCAGACAGAAGTCAGTGCTACATATTGTAGAGAATATTAATTAAGATTGTTTAAATATTTTTAAAAAAATGTTATCGCAAGAATTGCAATTTCATGTATTGCTGTGCAAGAGGAAAACGTTTTAGTAGGTGACCATCGATTTCTCTGTAGCCAGTAAATGTTTGGGCCAGACAGCTAAACAGTGAGCTGAAACTATAAAGCTCTGTAAAGCTGCGGGGAGCCGCAGATTCAGGTGATAATTCTCATCACTCTCACTATGAGCGGCCCCTTTCACATTGTCTAATTGTTTTCACATTGTCTAATTGTTTTCACATTGTCATTTGATACATTGGTACAGTCAAAGTACTGATTATATCTGTTTTAATTAATATCCCACTAAATGTGACCTACATTCATATTTCCTATAGAAGACTAGCCAAGGTTACTTAGAATTGGACTTTTCTTCAACTGAACACAGACACAGGCTCCAAAGTATAATATTTGTGTCTGGCAAACTAATTCATAGCATGGATGTGGAGAGCCATTACTAATACTGGACAGACACAAAGAACTGGACTGAAAGCTTGTGTAAAGAATGGAGGACTTTACTTGCACACTCACCTTAAAGGTAGCGGGCCTGTTGTACTCTGTGTGGAACGTCCCATCTCTGCAAGACACCAGGCACAGTGCTCACAACACCAGGAGTAAACGGTGAACAACATGCTTCTTAAGCTGCGAACACGGCATTTCTTTCCAGAAAGCACCGAGGTCTGGAAACAAATAAGTATCTGAGAGCCAGCTGAGTTTCTGGTTACTCACTTGTAATGCAGCAGCTCTGCTCCTCCACGTTTGGAGCTCGGGTCCACCTTCACTTTCTTACAGAGCTTACGGCCCTCTGAATCTCTGAGAGAGAAAGAGATAAAAAAAAAAAATTCAAAATCATAAAATGCATCTATAAAAGCTCAAACAAAACAAAGTATCCATAACTTCAAAGTGAGGTTCAAATGTCGGTAGCGCCGTATTTAATATAATTTTGACTAAATAGTCACCATTAGCTATTGGAACAGGTAATAATTAAATTTTTTCTCTTTCCTTCCACCCAAGCAGCGTATTCAACTCTCCTTGGTGAAACTGTTGTGACAGAACCAGTAGGAGAATATAATATCGGTCTAAAGCGTATCATCTTTTCATGAAAGCCATTATTTTTCTTCTTTATATCATCAAATACATAGTTTCCCTTCTGTTCACTGACTACTTGTTAAATTGCCTGTACTGCCACCGTTATTCATATATTCATTGTTTGTATTATGTACTTAATTCTATTTAAGAATAGGCTTTGCCATCATGTTTATTTGGTCACAATGTCTTTCCAATAAAGCTTCACTGAATTGAATTAAAAAAGGCGAAGATGCTGCATGAAGACATAGCTGCATTAACTTTTCATCAGATCAATCTAATCACATGTACACTGTTATATAAACGAGGCTCCCTGCTCCATTTATGAGTTGCTCCAGTCTGCATTGCTGATACTGTACAGCGTGCCAGCATACAGAAAGTCTCTGCTCCATAAAGGTTTAATTCTGTAATTGAAAAGAGGCCGCAGTTGGAAAGGAAATAAATATGCATCTAGCCACCTACACGCACTTCACACTTGCTACAGTACAGAACTCTTCTTTTCCTGTAATAAAGGGCAAGGAAAATATGCATTCATTTAGAGAGAGTGATGGAGAGAGATCTTTGCTGGACAGAAGGCCCGATGCTAACAAATTCAAAGAGGTAGAATTCAATTACGGCCCACAGATCAGACAGCGTGCCAAATATATGTTCAGTGCAGTTTTGCATTATATAAGGAAGAGTAAACAGCTGTGTGCGTGTGTTGACAGACAGTATTTCAGGTAACGACTGTGTGCTTAATGCCATATTCTGCTGACTCATGAAGGCAGATGGCACCAGTCGGGGCACACCAGGAGCAGATGTGACCTTGACTTGTATCTGGAGATGATGCGCACTCATCCGATTCTAAACCGCTCTGCTGCTTCTAACTCCTTGAAACACTGCCACAAGTGACAAAGGCAAGGAAACCTTCAAGCCAGTAAAAAGAAGACAAGGGACTCTTATTCAAGTAGACTTTATTATAAAAAAAATGCTGGAAAAAAAGGTTTGTTAGATGTATTACAACCTCGCATGACTGTGTTTAGTAATTTGACAAAGTAAAACCAATCCTGAAGCCAGTCAACCTTGTACATTCACAACTAAACACACACTAGATTCAACTCAATTCAGCTTTATTTATATGGCACCGTATCATAACAAATATATCTCAGGGCACTTTTTCGTATAGAGCAGGTCTAGACTCACTCTATATTTATAGAGATCCAACTGTTCACACCATGCGCGAGTACTAGGTGACAACTAGAGGCAACAATGGGAACCTCTACTGTCCTGGTTTTGCAGAGTGTGTTAAAATATTTTAATGAAAACACCCTTAACCATTCTTCAATATCATGGTCACTGAGTTCACTTCTGTATTCACTACTTTTCTCAGTTTTATATCATTGTAGATTAAAGATCTTTGGGGTTTGTACTGTTGGTCACCTTGGATTCTGGGAAAATGGAATGGAATTAAATAATAAAAGTAAGTTGCCACCCAGTCAATCAGAAGCTACTAAAAGCTACTGACGATCTACCGACACACAGTCTAATCTGGTGCTGTTTAAAATGTATATTATTATCATGTTTCCTACAACTGACAGTGCGCAGTTACCCTACAATAGACCTACATTAAAATTTGTAAAGCAATCTAAAAATTCTGACAACAGCTATTCAATAAGATCCATTAATATAACCTGCGTCACAGCTTTTCTTTCAGAGTTTCCTGTAGTATTTTGTATAGTGTCGCTTGGTGTTTTGTAATATATGTCATCAGTGGGGATATTTTCGAAGACACAACATGTCAGTAAAGTGAGCTGTACAGTGCTGGCATGAAATACCACCAGGTATTGTTAAATGGCACTTTTTAGAGGGATGTGAATTGGCCACACACCAATAGAACAAAGCGCATGGACTGTCAGCCTCTCACTCATTTGGTCACACATACACAGTAAAACTGACTGGCTGCATGCCATAATGATTCTGAACTGTAGTTCCTGTGAGTCAACCAATGAAACAGCAGCACTCTTCAATCACAGAACAAATGGAAGCCCAGAGAAGTTAGAATGACTCACAAGCCAATGTTTAGTACAGAAAGAAAAAAGGCAAGGTGACAGTTCATCAGAGACCCGTCCACCGGATGAGCACAACGGCTGTATATTCATCTCTGGGGCAGCGTCAGTCGGTGCGTCAGCACAATAACTCCAACGCAGTGGTGAGAAGGAGGTCCATGGCCGTGAAGTAAGAAGGTATGAGTGGAGGCTGAGCGACGGGGGGTGGGGGCTGATGGGAAGTTATAACATTCTGGCAAACAGATGAGGTGAGAAGATAAACTGTACAAGAGATGCTAAGAAAAACTATTAACCAACCATGTATTGTTAGGATTAAGACACAATGTTCAAAGAAGACAGTGAACTGATGGTAGAGAACACATTATTCATGACAACATGCTGTTTGATTCTCTGAATGAACAAGCAAATTGTCTCGTTCTCCATTCAGCCCATTGGACTTTCTGAACGATTGAGGTTCTAGTCCCAGGGGAACTATGTCCTTGTGTTATCAGATCTCAGCAGGTACTTGCTTATCTTAACAAATAAAAACCAATAAAACTATTTGGGAAGGACCTTTTCTTCTATTTTTGTAACATATTTTGTTGGACATGCCTAAATAAAGATACTTGACACAGGTGGTGGAGCAAGATGCACCTTTAAGATAGAAAAATCACAAAAAGAAACTATAAAAAGTGGAGCCAAAACTTGGTATTAGGCCAAAATCGAGTTCCTTTTGTAAAGGATTGATAATGGATTCACCATGCAAAGAGGATGAAGCCCTGCATGACATTTAATTATCACTCTTCCAAAACACAAATCCTAATCCATGCTGTGCTTGTTTGTGCTCTTCTATTCCCATTGATCAAGACAGGACTGTGTTTCTTACCATGTTCTATGTCTACTCTAAATGTCCAGCAGAAAGGGAGCAGGGAAGGACAGTCCTGTTACTCCCTGGCTTCCTGTATGAGATCATCCGTCCCTCTGGCGGATCCCAGTTGGCCAACACTCAGGTCCCTGTCATCTGTTCAAAGTGTGTCATTCTGGCCTTGGTGGCCCTCTTCCTTGGCAGGGCTGACCGTTCTCACGCTGTGATATGCGCTCCACTCTCTCTCTCCCTCTGTCCACCATGAGGTCGCAGCTGGAGTTTCGATTTGGACCCGGCCCATTTGAGATGGTGGAGAAATATGCCAAATAGCACAATGCTTCGCTACAGAGCCTGGCACCGGATCCATGTGTCCTGCAGGGATGAACCCAGCTCGCTCTAGCTCCCCTGGCAGGAATCTGGCCCAGTATGAATCTCTGCTAAGCATTAGCACACTCTCTAGCATGCTGGAGTTGTTGAAGAAGGAAGAGAGGCGATACCTTACTCTCCCAGGCAAAAAGAGTCCAAAAGTAAACAGTAAAAAAAGGGCATACATCATTCAGAGTCTTTGAGGAGAAACGTGGGCATCAACAGTTCTGACAATTCCTTCAGCCTGTTTTGAGTGTAGTTTCCCTTCCTTTCTCTCCGCCTGGTCTTCGATCCCGGATAAGCTTGAGCGAGACTGTGAACGATGCAATGAGCACTAGGTGTCAAAGGGGAGTTACTGCCTTGCTCACAGTTTCCTGTTTTATGATACGTTCTTTCCTCTCTGGTGAAAAAGACGCTTCATGAGGTTGATGGGTTGACAGGTATAAAAAGAACGAAACGAAGTAAGTGGAACTGAACACCAGGAAGTGCAAGAACAACATGGCAAAGTCAGATCACGGGGGAGCAAAGCAAGCTGTGCATAGAGAAAACAATTGTTGCTGGTGTCTTGGGAGTACCCAGCATTTGCTTAATGTAAACACTTCCACAGTGTGGGCTGGAGATAGATGTGCTCCAGAGAGACAGATGATGGGTGTATTGTTCTGCCTTTAAGGGGAAAGAGTTTAAAAAAATAAAGTATAGAAATAATCAAAGAAATATTGAAGAAAAAATCTAAATATTTTCCATATGTTTTCATTTTACTGAATCTTTATTGGTAAATCTTTTGATTGATTTATTCATTGTTTAGTCAATTAAATGTTAAAAAACTGTGAAAAATACAGATTGAAATTAATTGGGTTTTTCACACTACAGTCCAAACATGATATAAAACAGAAAAAAACTGCAGAATGTTGAACCAGCAAATGACTTACTGTTGATTATTTTCCTTCAGTTGACATCATATCATCATGATATCAATTAATTATTATTGATAAATGGTTTGGTCTACAAAATGTCAGAAAATTACTGTGGATCAAAACATTACTCTCACAATCTCCTAAAGTTCAAGGTGACATTTTTTAATTGCTTGTTTTGAAAATTAGGTTTGTGAAAGCTGCAACTAGAGAATGTTTGGCATTTTTGATAAAAAAGGGACTAATGATTTATAGATTATTAAAATACTTGCAAACCAATTGTCTGTCAATTAACAAATCGTTTCTGCTGTTGTGTCAAGTACATAAAGTTGGCATTAAATGCTTGTTCAGATCCATATGTTGGTCTTTTAATGGAGAGATCTTGATTTAAACAATCATTTTGCCATTTTTAGAATTGTATTTAGACTGTGCTTCTTGTGTTAGAAAAGTTTTGCTTCCAATGTTGAACACAAGTTTAAATTGCTAAAAACAAGGTATTGAAAAGAAGCACAGTTTTCGTGGTGCAGTATCAAACCTTTACCCATATCCCTGGAATTAACTGATAGATTGACTTCAGCACTACATACATGACCGACACCGCTAATCAGCGATGCCTACAGCACACAAAGCCCTCTTTGAAAGGAGGAAAACAACCAAATTTAAACAAAAAGACAAAGACACAAACTGAAAGATACAGAAACTCTGACAAAGAACGACACAAAGCATTTGGCGAGTGCCTCCCTCATCATTAACTTTCCATTTTTGGACTAAACGGACACTATGAAACCCCAGAAAAGGGAGAACTGAAATAGTATAGAGATGTAACGCATTAGACACAAAGCTTCAATGGCTCCAATAAGTGAGTGGCCTCCTGTCAAATTGCGCCCATACAATAGAACAAGTGGAACAAGGCCATTTATACGCTGCTGGAAAAGCTTTAAATTGTGCAGATGGATGGCAGTATAGCCATTCTTGGGAGGAGGAAATTGCTCTGTCTTTATAACTGCGGTCAGAAAATTCCTTGAACAAAAGAGGCCGTAATGTCGAAAGAGAAAGGGAGTCAGTGGGTGAGTCGATGGGTGTCCTACAACATGTTTTTTAAAAATGGTTCCATTACTTACCCACAGTTGACCCAGGCAATAGTCCCCTGGCCCTTTACTGTCTGGGCCACATCTGATAGCAGTTTCAGGTGGGAGTCCCCTGATGTAGCTACAGACACAGAAGAAACCATGGTCAGTCTTGTTACAAAGCCGTTCAATAGCTCAGGACAACCCAGAGACTCGAGACACAGAGGACACTGTCATGTCAAAGAAGAGGCGAAGAGGAATTGAGTTACAGTGGAGCTCAGTGTCTTACTAAAGCACCAAGTGCAGAAGAAAGAGATCACTGAGTTCGGGACGGAGGGGTGATGGAGGAGGGTTTTCTAATACCTTTCACCAGATGGGTTCGTGGAGGGGGTTTAAGTTACATCAGCTTTCATCATCTTACAATAGTGTGACTAAGCAGGGGATAGGAGGATTATATGGTGACACAAAGACCGCTGAAGCAGACCAACTTTTCAGTTAACGGGGGAAGTACAGCTGGTATGTTTTTGGGAACTATAGTTTGTACCTGCAGCATGCTGCTTACTGCCATATTCTGATGTTCACGATGAACATCAAGTGTGAGCTCGTTCAAGGACGACACGGAGAGTTCATGACCACTGGAGACTTACACAATCTAGCGTGTCAAGAGAGAAAAATATGGCTGAGCTGTGCAGCTTGATTTCTGTGTTAGGAAAGAGGAAACTGGTGTGTAATAAACTGTACCAGCTACAACAACACACAGTGATATTACTGATTTTCATCAGATATGGCAAGCAAAGCAGATTCCAGCGAGTAAAGTAAACGAAGTGTAATATTCTAGTCCTTGTGTAACACAATACATCATTTTTATACTCCCCCCCCGAAACCTAATGTGTTTTATTCACTGCATAAAGAGAACGATTCCTCTGAATGCTCCAGGCCAAGGCTATATTTAGATTAAGGGGCACTGCCGTGACTCCCTAGGGTCCCGCCTTGCACTGGGTTGGTAACAAAAACATGTGGCAGTTCAGAGTCAGTTTATTACGACGTATGGAACAGGGGGCGAGCAGGTACTGGCTGGCAATAAGCTCACTGTTAAAGTTTGATGGGAGCTAACCAGAGTAAAACTCAACGGGGATGTGACTGACTTCAGAGGGTCAGAGGCTGGTGATGAGTAAGGAACATGGCCAGACGGTGGCTAGAAGTGGTGCGATAACTGCTCGGTGAGAAGGACTATAAAGCAGCGTGGCAGAAAACCTGCATGAGGAGGGAACTTTTGGTGTCTTTGAGTCTGTGTGATGCCGCAGCCAGCGATCGATCAGAGCCGCTGCTCGGTGTGTGGAAGCCTCATCCGATGCTCTGATGTAGGCTGATATGGGTCATGAATTATGAAAACAACATATCTAAGGTTGTGGGGTTTTGAGTCTTCTGCTGCTTACTGAGGGGTAGAGCGGTCTTTTGAATGGAATAATTTGTAATATCAAGCAGCTCCCTTTACAAGCCTGCAGAGTGCATTCCTCTCTTTCTCTGAAATATGCAAATGAAAATGGACTTAAAACCTACTGGGGTGCATTAGGAGTTCCCTAACGGTTGGAAGAAAACACTGCTTTATAACTCCGTTTGACTGCATAAAGCCTTTATTTTCTATTTAATGACTACTCCGACGTATTTCAAAGTTTATTACTGAGATAGACCACTGCAATCATCCCTTTAAAGAAGGCTGCAGGCTAAAGCTGATAGATGAAGATACTGAAGATACTGTGGTAAAATGTTTTATAATGAATGATATGAGATTTGGGCAAAGTGTCACTGTACAGTTGCCCTTCTATAACAGAGGGTGACCACAGGAATTGTAATGTTTCACAATCACAACATTTTTAATGATTACAGCAATAATTGCGAAATACCAATGAAGACAATAACTGCATGTATGCATGGCCCATTCGATCTCTTACACTCGCTGTGTGAATGCACCCACTGTGTTTGTGTCTATAATGTTAGAATTGTTGGAATAATCATGCCTGTTCTGTACTTACTCACGCACAATTGAAGGAAATGGCATTTAAATGTCATCTTATATCTGGAACGTGATATAACACAATAATGATGCAACTTTCAAACACAACTAAAAGGCTTCAGTGGTAACTGCTGCTAACTGACTCACTTTGAAAATGTAAATTTAACACTCAGCTTGTGTGATTAGAAGAAAATGATTATATAGGATGCTCTTTGGGAAATAAAAATATGACAGTTTTGATCTAGGGATAAAATAACATAACATGTATAGTTAAGGGTTTTTTTCTCTTTGTTTTAAATATTGGCTAATTTTCCTATGAAATATCTGTGATATTACGTATCACACCAAATGTTATTTGGTTTCCCTGCACTCCAGGGCGACCTCTACAGTAACAAGCTGTCATTAAGAAAATACAAACATTATCCATGAGCCATTACTACAGTTGTCTGGCAGGACTGCTGTGCCCGCCTTCCTCTCTCTTGCCAGAAATAACAGATGCAAAATCCAGGAATATATGCTGCTACATATGAGACCATATATAGTAGCATAGCATAACACCTGACAGAAAATTCCACCCCACAGCTAGAAATTTCTTTTCTAAATATTATCCCATTTAACCAGGTATAAATTCTGGTCAAATCTACAGCCCGATCCAAAACATATCCATTATGAGTAGATGTCAGTCTTTCTCTAACCTGTCTTGGTGTACAGAACCAGAACGTTGGTTCTCGTCCTGAGCAGCTTCTTGAAGTCTTTGTGGTCGCTGACTTTCTCTACGAGAGGAGACACCTTCACTGCCTCCAGCACCGGCAGCAGCCCCACCTGGTCAAACAAAAAATACAAACCCAGCTGTTACCAAAGCAGTCGTGTGGCGATGCAAACACATGGCAACAGGGCTTATCACGCAAAATGTGTCCACAGCCCTGAGCACAGAACAAGTATTGAAAGCTGTCTGTCGAATGTCTGGTCAGATTCGTATACTTTACTTTCATATACTTTGATCACATAGTTCCATATTTAAACCACAATTATGTCAACTTTAGAGTGTATTATTTAGCCAATGTTACCCCAGCAAATATTACTGGCCAGACTTTTATTTAAAAAGACCAAAAGTTCCACGTGTACACAAGACTTTCCTCTCAGGACAAGCTTTAGTTCATACTGTTGGTTGTAATAAACCTTTAGGAGCCACTGCCAGGGTTTGAACTTTAAAAATAGTTTTAATCAATGTGGCAAATAAATATGAGTATCAATTTGATATAAGTGAAATGACTTTGATGCAGAGCTACAGTCTTATTACACTGCAGCAGTCCACAGCACTGCGAATCAGAATGTCAATGTGGCAGCAGGGGCTGAGGGCTCTAATCGCTTGCCTCATATCTCTGCTGTGACTCATGAACAAAAATCAACAGAAGTGGACAGCTATGAGAGCTTCAACACTGCGGTCATATAACTTCTGATTTCTTTTCAACTAATATGGCAAAAAACAAGACAGGATGATGGAAGTAAGCCACGGGCGGATACATCTGCATCATTAGTCTGAATGGCTCCTTCGAGTAGCAGTTTCCAACTGCTGGCTAATATGAGAAACAAAGCCCATGTTGAGAGGCTTGCACTTTAATTAAAGACAACTAAGTCAAAAAATAAATAAACAAGACAGATTACACTCAAGCCACATGAAGTTAATTCCATGCATTCTAATCAGCTCTGTGCCATCACCGTTCATTAAAAAGCCTGTCCTTGCTTCCTACGGAGAACTACTGTCTGCACACTCAGGGGCTGAGTGATGTCACCTGTAATAAAAACAAGCACCTGTCAGCCTCATTTCCTGATTTTAATTCCCAACTGGATGCTCCTCTGAGGAGGGCCTGGTGGGGATCTTAAAACACTAGAGTACATTTCAAATTGACGTACAGAAGCCACATGGCTTAGAAAAGGGTGAACAGACAGAAGTGCCCAGTTCCGTATATAAAATACTACATATCTGAGGCCAATAATCAGTCTAAGTATTATTTGTGTTGATCTGGGGTGATGATCTGTTTTTATTTTTGAATTTGAGTCCGATTCGGTTGATGTGACAACAAGGCAAACACAAGTTGTGTCCGTGCTCTGTTTGCGAAGGGTGGGCTAATTAGAGGCTGGAGAGGTGACACCTGTCTGCATAGGTGGGCATTCTGCGGTTATGAGAGCGAGCAGCCGGGGAATAGATTAGGAAGAGATGAGAAGAGATGGCAGGCTGTCTTACTTATCCAAGTGAGACAGGAAATGTGACGTCTGATGGCCGCCTGGAAGGATTAAAAATGATGCAAACTGAACAGGATTCTTTCTTAATCTCTCACTCTCTCCCCAACAATTGAAACATGTACTATTACCCTTCTGGTACAAATAATGACAAACTAAAGTGGCAACAGCAGTCCAGCCTTAAATGGTGGCTTAATGTGGTACAATATTTTACAATACAGATAAGTGATGAGGTGCACCATGAAGCTGAAGCATGGATCCAAATATCAACTAAATGATGTTGTTCAGCATCACTTATTCAAAAGATGGTTCAATAACATACATTTACATAAACATGACCTTATTCTGGCCTAAATATATGTTTCTCTGAGGATGTTTAAAGGATTACTCCACTAAAAATGTTCTGAGTATCAAACAGTCTTAACTCTTGAGAGCTTGCTAGTTCACCAAAGTTACAAAGGAACCCAATAGTGACCCAGAGTCAAGTAAGTATACACATTTCCATATATATAACTATTAATCTATTATTAAAATGTATATACATTTTTAGAATTTTGTTTTTGGTGCGACTTACCTTTGTAAGTACCTCCATTATAACTGTAGTAAATAATCCAACATGTATACAGCTGCAATCTTCTGTGAAGGATCAAGCCACAAACTTTACAGAGCCACCTTTCAACCTTTCAGGTGGAACGCTGTTCCTACCCCAGAGACAGATTTGTAATGGGAGTTGTCCTATTTTTGGGTTTTGTAGCCAACAAAGATAGAGTATCAAAGTATCAAGACCCTCGAGTTCCCGCTCAGCCCATAGACTTGTAATGACGTCACAGATTTTTTAAATAGCTTTTCTTGCCTCGCCACAGGATTCTTTTCATATTGAAATACTTCCTGTAGCATGAAATGAACCGGCTGATACCTACACCTACAGTCGAGGTAGCCGAACACTACCAGCACTGATGCTTTTGTCAAGCCAACACTGCTGAGATACGATGTGATTCTTCCACCAACTGAGGCGTGCGTCATCTTTCAGTGACAGATGTACAATAATAGAAGTAACTACACTGTGCTGACAGTTTCCCCACAGAGCATCATAAGTGACAGGTCCATTCAGAGGCATCATTACTGCACTGCTGACGATTTAAGCTGGAGTTTTATTACAATGAAGCACAAGCACAAAGGCAGACGGAAAACATGAATGCAGCGGAGCAGTGTTATCCAGAGTGCATTCAGATGATATGAAGAGTGGAAGTTACCAAAATTAAATGATAATAAAATGTGTGATGGGAATCTGATTCATTTTCATGGTCTCTGAATTAGCTGTTAAGTGTTGGTGCTCCCTTCTTTTCTGGAGCTGCTCGTCTTGTACAATATAGGGAAATCTTTCAACTTGAACTGCAAATGATAAAAGTGAGCAAGTGAAGATAAACTACAGAGCACGACTCCATTTTTATCAGATCACAGCAGTCTTAATCAAACACTTGTCTAGCTCTCCCAACAGTTCAGTTCACATGCAGTTTCATCACATGGATTTTTGTGGCACTTGGATATGACTCATAACTTTGAGCCCATGACATTATGCATCTTTATTTTTTGTAGCATAAAACCTGAAAATTAAAATGTTGTGCTTCTTTTCTCTCCCAAAGAAATCTGACTACATTAAACAAAATGCAAAAACAACCAAAGCTAAGTAAATTTATGTCACTGAATATTTTTTCAAAACTTCACATTCAATGCTATTTATAGCTTGCAGATCTGGGGCCTCATTGTATATTGTAAAGCTCTTGTAATTCATAAAACCTGCACAATGGCTCAAAATGGAGTGGAAGGAGCATGATGGATGCAGAAATGAGCATCCTGGATTCAGTCTTTCACTGAGTGATGGTAATGAAGGTCAGTTACTATGGATTCAAGGAAATTTTGTTCATTGCACCCTGTTAATGATAAAAAAAGGAAAAGGAAAAGGTGCACTTTAATTCTCACACACAATAGGCCCACTGACTTTCACAGTAGAATCTAGGATGATAGCATCTTGATGAAATGCATATGCAGCATTATGTATAACAATAGGAGCATGATGATCTATTTTTCCTTGCATTTCTAATAACTGACCCACATTACCATCACTAAGTGGGATATCAAACCATGAATATATGAATATCTGCATGATCTCTGACACTGAATCCATCAAGAAGTTTACAGTCTACCATGGTCCATTATAAAGGAGAATCTTCCAATGACGTGAAAAATAAAAATCATATAAAAAGATGTAGTTTGAGCCCATTACTTGACTAATCACTTAACCTTTTGTACTTCCAGGCTGTTTTTTCATGGTTTATTCACAGGCTTTTGGCATATGGTCACTACATTTCTTAGCCAAACACGTGAGAAATGCAAACATATCTGTATATGAACATAGAGGGTGTCAGTGTTCCAGCAATATAAGAATCATGCTGATGGGACATCGTAAGCATAGCACAGTCAAAAATGTACTGATGGCGTACTACAAAAAAAGCTATGTTTTACTTAATATGTGAAGTAAAACTTTCTCATATTAATATGAGAAGTAAGACTTTGTCACATTAATACCAACATGAAACTACACTTCCCACCATGTGATAAAAACAGGAAATGAAACCAGAGTATGATAGAAAATGTCATCTAGATACTAAGGATTCAACACGTCATTTAACAACTTTTATCCCTTGAAAAGACCAAAACCAAGAATAAATGTATGAATATATGACCCACGCCTTTCTATTTAATGTTAATTGTTCAGTCAGTTCACTGATAGTAAACACTGTCTCAATCCAAACAATTTCACTGTCAAAGACCTGAAACATGTCAGAGGGTTACTAAACTCCACTGTATAAAGTATAAAATAAATATTGTTCAGTTAGATGTTATAAAGTAGAATTGTAGCTTTGCAAAGACCTGTTGACTTGAGAACAACATCTGTGCTTCACTGCCCTCACGCCCTCTGCCTCAGCTGGCAGGTGACTGATGGAGAGCACGCCACCAATGACTACCAATCACTGAGCCGAGTGCCACAACAGCTCTGGAGGCACCCTTCACTCTGCCATCACTGTGAGAGGCATTATAATGGTGCTGCACTCCTACCTTGCCCAACACTGTCCTTCCCCATTATCGCTACCTCCTCCACACACGCTACGGGAGGGGGGGGGGGATCAATGGAAATGAGACAAGAAGAGCAGCGTGATTTGGTGTAACACACACACATTTTTCACACAGTTACACAGGTAACAGGCTGCATCAGGAATGCTAAAAAATAAAGAGGAACACAAAGCATACATTTAAAAAAAAGACATTTTTACCTCAGTATACTAAAGCTGTGAATCACTGGTTTAGCAGCAGTTCTGTTCTTCAAGCAGGTGATTGCAATAATCGCAGGGTTATTGTATTAGACTACATTAGTTTTTGCCATGTCTACCTACTAAACTGGGTGTGTACGGATACTGATAGATCTGTGATAAGCCAATATGCCAGCATGCTGGTCGGGCTCACAACATTAAGGGTTAACTAAAAATGACCCTGTCAGACTCACGGTGCCGCAACTGTGCTCACAAACCTGGGCTCTGCTCAAATGCCACAAAAGCTGCCAGCTCTCTCTGATGGCGGCAACAATAAGACAACAGCTTAAATGTCAATTGGCACGTGCCAAGTGTGACCTTCTCGTAACTGTAATCTGTCGAAATTCTCTGAGTTAAACTTGCATTTTGTGATTACATGACTCGGTGCAGAACAAACTCAAGACTGAGGAAAACCATTAGCGGTTTATACGACGACCGTCCTTATCTGCCATAAAGGTAAGTCCCGTCACGCTGATGTAAAAAATGTGGCTGTTCCTAAGCAGCAGGTGCCCAGCCTCTGCCTGCGAGCCCATACCCTCCATCTGCTGTGACAAATCTGCTTAATAAATGGCATCCGGTTCTAGGGGCAGCACTGAATCAGCACAAATTACACCAGTGTTTGTCAAGCACTTGCCTTGAGTTTCGCCTGACTAATGAGCCAGTCAGGTGCACGTTGGTGTGTGTGTGCACGTGCGTGTGTATGGACTGGCTGATTGTAAAGGAAGCCATGCTGCATCTGATAACATACAGAGCGCTGATTTCGAGGCTTCTTAGCTCTCAAATGAACAGAGGCGCAATCAATTAGCAGCTTTAACAACTATCACGTTTCAGCTATCAGCGACTGGAAGTCAGGGGAGAGGCTCGGCCTACTAACATGCTACCAAGCCGCTGTTGTGGGATAAGACTGGCTATCGAACCTCAATACTTATTAAGTATGTGTCCGCAGAAGTGGAGTATGATAAAAGGGTCAAGTACTGAAAGATGGCATTATATGTCTTGTCAGATTAGATATTTACTGGTTTAAATAATAGTTTTGCTCATGGTGGACTATGGTATAACTGTTTGACAAACTGATAAGTTTGACTTATTTTGTTAACCCTTGTGCTACCTTGCCGGGTCATATTGACCCAGTGGCTTCTCCACAAGGGATAAAAAGATGATTTCAAAATGATTGCTCATTGCTAAGCACATCATCAACTTTTGAGGCTCATTATCAGGAATGGAAATTGTATACAGTAGCTAAGTTTTGGAGAAATTCAACTCTTTACCCTGTTTACTGAGTCACAGAAGCTTATAGATGGTCTATGTAGAAGTCAAGTGCAGCCGTCTTTCTTTTCTGTTGCATTTCTGAAGAATTTTCTGTGTTGCTGAGTGCAGTTAGTTTGATGGTAATCCTGAGTGTTGAGATTGGCCTAGTTTAGCTCGTACTGCATATCGGTGGGCTCAGCAGCTCACAGGTGGAAGCAAAGTATTTAATAATTTGTATGCATTAAGGTTAAGTTTTGTCTCTCTGCCACTGTGGTTGTGCAATGATGTACAATAAGAAGCAAGTGGATCTGTTGTTGGGCGTAATCTAATCTCTTACACTAAAATATGTGAATTATAAAATGACATTTGGTTAGACTTACCATTTAAAAAGTATTGAATATCCTTTAAGATGTATTTTTTATTAATTACGTTAAAATTTAGTAAAGCTCAGCTAGGCTACCTTCACAACTAGTGGAGCTAAAAAGATAAATTGATAAATTAATTAGATTGTTGTCAGAATATTAATTTTGAACAAGTTTAAGCATTGATTCATCATTTTAGTCATTTATCCAAAAAAATGAATTTAAAGATTTCCTACGTTTGCGTCTATATTAAGTTAAATTGATCATCTTTGGGTTGACTGTTTGACTGGCACTTTTGGCTCAAGGGAACTGTGATGGCATTTTCTTTATGCAGGATATTTTAGAAACTAAACAATAAATCAATAACTTCACTATTAAAATAAATAATCAACACATTAATCTATAATGAAAATAAGTTGCAGCCTTTAATACTAGCATATCATAGTAAAATCTGTTTTGGGGGAACAAGTGCTACTCAACCCATGGCTGCTAACCCAAATGTCACTGAGAACAGGTAGGGGCACACATGAATTATTCTGGCTTGGTAAAAAAAACTAAACAAGATCATTGACAAGGAGACAACATTTTAAATTTGCCAGCCATGGGCAAGTGAATCAGATACTTCATTTGTGTGTGTGTGTGTGTGTGTGGAGGGAGGTTGGATTAAATTGTTTTGACAGGCAAGCCTCCACCACCCAGACAGCTGCCCTCTAACAAAGTGCTGCAGTGTTTTTTTTGTGGAATGACCTCCATACACCTCACAGTGCTACCCACTGTATCAACACACACACACACACACACCAAAGGTGAGTGGTGGGTGATACAGCTGAAAAACATATCATAACTAAAATATTTCATTTGAATCGATATCAATAATTATTGATTATAATCATTTCTATGACCTATTTTTAATAAAGACCAGGCAAGCTGACCTGCCCCTTTTTTATTAACAATTTCCTCATTGCCTGCATTCATTTTCTCACTCCACGCTGCTTCTGTCGTTGCTGTCTGTTAAATGATTGGCTGTTTGCATGTCACTCGTAGCAGCTCCATTATTTAGAGATATGATGGGCACTTTCTGAATCAGGGCGTGCTCGTTATGTGACCGATTAATCCGACAGTTGTTTCTTTCAGTTCATCTATTAAACATTTGGTGGATGAACGTTCTAAAATCATAACATCCTGGAGCCCACTGTGACATCTTTAAATGACTTGTTGTTTCTGACCAAAAGTCACAAACCTAAAAGACATTGATTTGCTTAGAAAATGTCTTGTCATTAACAGACAAATCAACCGAAGAGTTGGTCAGAGACTTCAGACTGTCACTGACTGTAAAGGATGAACAACCAAATATTAAACAGGATGACTTTACTTAAGGTTATGTTATTTTGTCCAATTCATTTTGGTCCCCTAAAATAACAAATTACATTTGTTGTGGATGTAATCACTGCCAAATTAAAGCGGCGAGTCAGCACTGTAACCTCATGGTCATGGTTTCATTTCAGATCCAGATGAGCTGTGGCACAGTGCCAAAACATGAAATAGTGGCACTGTCCAAAAGCACACAGAGTGCACTGCACATACACACCCAAGCTTGTTTGCAAAGGTAGGTGCTCAACAGGAAGCAGAGCAGGATATGGTCGGTATCAGTATTAAACAGTCTGCAGTGGCATGAATGTGAAACTGTTTAAATTGTTTAGTGGACCATACCACACTCACTACTAATCATGCATAGTATGTATTTGTGCACACCACTTTTTATTTTAGATTGTTTTCCCAGGTTGCCATTGTCTTCCTTTTATTTCTCTGCAGTACAACCTGAAGACTCAGTGAACATACCATCTGCATTCATTTTTGATGGCCTAAATGTGACATTATCGTTTCTTGGTAATAACGTTTAAGTGACTGCTAAAGAAACTGATTAGAAAGGTCTGCACTGTGTGATCAGTTGTTTTGATTGAAATTGATATTCATAACGTACTAAAACAAATGAGACCACAGTTTTAACGAAATTGAACATTATAACGTTGATGAAGGCAGGCTTTATCGCAGGACTGTTGCAGTTAGACAGCATTCGTTTTAGCTAGGTGTGCCTAATAAACTGTGGAGACGTTAAAAATATTCTTAACACTAAAGCTCTTGTATGAAATTGTGCTCTACAAAAACACTTGAACGTGAACTACTAATCTTCTTGGAAGAAGGCTGATGGATACGGTCGAAAGATCCAGGAATAGCTACACACATTGTGTATGGAATATTACCATAGACTCTGTCCTTTAAGTCATTCATCAAGCAAAAATACCAAACATTTGCTGTACGCATTAAATATTTGGGGTTTTTTGGACACATTGGACTGGACTGTGATGGGCATTTCCATTATTCTTTGACATTTTAAAGAATAAACATTAGATTAGACTCATAGGTAATAAAATGACTTGCCTTCTCAAAACCATATTGCTAACCATAACTGTTTCCATTACGCTGCATAACCACTTCAGTTCGGACAGTCACGTGATTATGGAAGGATAATGTACTGAATCCAAAGGGCACTTCTGTTGAACACACTACAGCCAGCTGGTGCACACCCACCTGCGGGCGGCCATCACTTTTGTGCAAGTTGGAAAGTTATGAACTTTCAAATCGCTTTACAAAGTCAAAGAGTGGACGCGGCAGTTCCTGCTGTGTTGACAACAACAGCCGAAATATAATTTATTAACATGAATTTAACTTAAAAACTACTTTTCAAACATGAAAGTGCAGGCTACGGGGAGCACGGTAAGCGAGCTCGTCAGGTCTGCTTCTCGGGAGTTCACCGTTTGAACTGCACGCTGGTTAACACGGCTCTGACTCAGGGGAGGTACCCCGTGAAACGTTACGTTACACGGGCGACCGGCGGCCACAAACCCGCTCTGTGTAGACACACACGGGCAACTACACAAGAAAACACAGCCACTCTACCTGCGCCACCGAACCCGCAGTCCACCCGCATTATTACTAGCTGGTTAAATCTGAGCACCAAGTTCAGTCAAGGGCTGTCAACTTTACCTCCTGCACGGACAGGCTAGGAGCCGCGGGGAACAGCGGCGTGGGCTTTTATCTCCCTCCTAAATTCCTTAACGGACACAAACGAGCTCCGCGGTCCCAGAAAGCCGCTGCGGTTTACACGACACACAGAAGAGGCTCGTCCAGACTCACCAGCAACACCACCATGAACATTTTCTCCTCTCTCATCCGACTCCCGCAGCGGTTCCAAGAGGCCATGATGCCGTTGCCACGTCTGGATACGCAGGCGCAATCGTTATTCCACGGATTCTTGGGCACGGCGCAAGGGTCCTTGGGTAATGTAGTCTTGAGGAATACTCGGTGGGAGGCTGGCGCCTCCAAACAGCCAGATACCCCTTTTGTGTTATTTGGAAAGCAATGAGTGTACGTATAATGCAGCCATATTGCAAGACAGTTAATTACACAAGAGGCTAATTAGTAAATCGGCTTGTGATTGAATGACTCGTAATTAGCTCTTTAGCAATTTGACTTTGATTATAGCTGGGAAATGTGCCCCACAGCACCTGCTTTATTCGGTGCTCGGTCCAATACGCCAATAAAAAAGTAAATGCATCGAAACGGAATTCAAAGTAAACACAAAAATCTACCATGTAGACCTACAGAATAGGGTAAATAAAGTCCCCCTTGAAAGCTTCACATTTAAAAGGGGTGGGAAGAAGACAGCGGAATAGAACAGAACAGACAGAGTCACCTGTTCAGGCTGCGTGATGCTAGTCACACAATAGAATAAAACAGAATAGACGTGGGGTTTGTTGTGCTGTGCCACAGTGATGTAGCAGTATAAAGGTGTGTTTTTTTTTTGTGGAGTTTGGTTTAGAAATAAAAAAACATGGAGCATTCACTTAAGTTAACTTTATTTTTCAGTTCAGTTTGCACGTCACGTTTTATTTTATCAATGGGGGTGGGACTGTGAAGCTTAGTATACTGATAGTATACAATAGAACAGAATAGAAATGACTGGCCCAGACTATAACCACCACTTGTATGTGTTCACTGTTTGAGTTCACTTTGCACAAAACAGCAAAGCCGCAAAGACAGAAAATGCCCAGTGGAGTTATATTGCCAGGATACATACACACAGCAGGTAGCCTACAGCGGAGTCCCAGACAACAACATGTAGGGCACACCTTTCCCAGAAGCCCTTCTGTGTCTCTCTCCGGTCCACGCTGTGATTCAGTCCTGTGATTCAGTCCTGTGCTGCCTTTCTGCTCCGGACGGACGTTGTTGCGACACTCTTCCATCTCTCCGGGGGGTGTCCATGCGTACTTCCTCCCTACTGCGCTTGCAAATCGGCCCCCATTTCTGCTCACTAGCACCCCCCACCCTCGCCCCTCGTCACCCCCCCCCAACCCTGGTATCGTCCGACGTCAGGGGGAGAGAGAGCGCAGTTGTTGGCTGCAGGTCGCTCGGAGAGGGACGCACACAGCGGCTGAGGACGCAACACTAGAACCCGTCTCTGCTCTGTCGCCGCCGCCATAGAGTGCGAGTCTGATTCTTTCCTCATCTCTGCCTGGCATTGTCATCAACTTTGGGAATAGGACAAACACCTTCGAAGGTAAAAGGAAAACCACTTTTTTCTTTCTCTTCTGTGGCAAAATACCCGAAATGACTGCTGCAAAAGCACTTTTTTGGCGTGTTGTGCGCCAGTTTCCAGCTTGTATCCCGCTTTAGATTTTCCGTTACAGGCGAAAATGGACGAAGCTCGACTTTGATTGAGGTGCTGGCTTTTTTATACTGCAGACAAAATCAACACAATAGCTTTGCTTTAGCTTGAGCAACCTGCCTAGATAAAATGAGACAAAACCGTCCTCCATCACTAATGGATTGCCTGCTCGTAAGCGTTGCCGTGGGGTCCGTTTGTCTCAGGACCATTTTCTCTATAAGAGCTGATTTTAGGCAATTTTGCGGTTTTTTAAATTCTAAATGTTAAAACTCTTTTCAGCGCTTTTGGCCACTTTGCCTGTTTCAGGGGAGGCGATTTGCCCGTTGATAGCATGTGTTATTCAGTTAGCAGTTCCTTTATGCCACGCCAGTTTTACTTTCCACTCACGTTTCATCCCAGGATCAGAGGAGCGTTTGTGGGCTGCAGGAGCTGCCTGTGCCTGCCACATTAGCGCCGTCTCAAACTTACTTTGTGCTGCACGCGGCACTGTAGTCCCGATCCACACGACGTGTGAACTTTACAGATAATCTTCACTGGAAACTTCATTGATAGTGGATTGTCTAAGTGTTTTGCGTCTCAATTGCATGTCCCCCCTCAAATTGTATAGCCTATTTTAAAACGGGATAACCTTATTGGGGTCACAGATATGTGGTGTAAAATTGATCATCTTGTGGTCCTTTTTCCAACTTTGCTGGTGTATTTTGTCGTCCGAGTTCAGACAGCCCATAATGACCTCATTGCTAATCAATTCCAATGAACATATTGGCTTTTACGCACCGAATGCGCAGCCTTTGCGCACATTCCGAGGGTTGTTTTGCGTTGTTTTATTCTTTCCCAATCCCAGCGAACGCCCGTGGGATTAATTCTGCATGCAAACATTAGAAATCAGCTCAGAAAGTCATTATTCATGAGCTTGTCACTTGGATGAATTGCTTCTCCATTTCTCCCCGATACATGCGGACATTCCAGATCTGTTTAATTTTTAATTCTAAAGAGGGAGAAGTGTACAGCAGAAGACTCCTCAGAGTGGGGGTATCGAACAAAGAAATACAGTATTATGAGAATAGGAAATGTCCCTCTTGCATGTTAAGGTGGTTATTGTGAAATGCATTGTTGGAGCGGAGGACGGGCTGTGTTGTTGCAGAGCAACAGAGGGCAGTGTTGAGCAGCACGCTACAGCTGTGATAACACCTTGCCAGGTGAAGTTTGCTGCATCCTGTGCTGTGAACTATCTGCTGTGCTCTCCTCAAGTGAACACAGGAACACTTCTGCAGAGGAGCTTGTCTGTGCGCTGGAGGGAAGTGAAAACATATCCCTATATTGCTTTAATGGATTATGGCCTGTGTGATTTCTTTTAATTTTCTGTTGTTTTTCTGCCTCAGGTGATTAAATGTCAAGCACTTTTGAACAAGCTTTTATCTGCAGGTGGTTTTCAGGGACATTTAGTCCATGGCTGACATTTTTCTAGGCTTAAAATATAACATTCACTCCACTCAAATTAATCAAAACAAGTTATTCACTTGAAAGCAATTTTCCATCACCAGTAACCACCACCACTGGGGCTTTTAGAAGTGTTTTTAGAGCTGCACTCTTTTCTCATCTGTAATTTTATTGAGCCTCAGTGGTTCAGTGTCTTCAACAGCACAGACGGAGGACATTGTATTATTCATTAACACTCAAATGGCCCTGAAATGCAACTGAGCATGGCTGGTTTGAGTTTAGGAAAATGTGTCAGATGACATAATAAGTTTGTGTTACAGTTAAGCAGTTTTTAAACCCACTTTGCTTCTCTTCAAATGGAGAGATATTTTCCGTTCTTCAGAAATCATTTGATAACTATAATTAGTGATCTAATTAAAGAAATAATCATTATATTAGTTTGCTACAGGATTAATTCTCTTTCAGTAGTCAGTAGACTAATAATTGCAGTCATAGCACAGAATCCGGTTTTATTCTGTTTCATATCTAAACAACCTCATTCTCCCTGTCTGGAATTCAACACAGCAGTCAGCATGACACTTATATAAATAACATTTATTGTGTTCACTCATCAACACGTGTGAAAGTCCCATATCTCCCATCGTTGGATTGGTATTCACATATTCTTACAGGTTTTGTCCGGCCCACATGCTTGTCTTATGGATGATTAACGCTTTTGTTATATGAAGAGCTGTTTTAGTATCCTGGGTCAGTCCTTTCAAATGGAAAACAGGTTTTCATCTTTGATGAACTTATGAGGGCTCTTGACAGGTCCTGGTGGGGGGAACCAGACCAGCAAAGCAAAAGAGATCCGAAACAAAACACAAACTGGATGCAGACCCCCCCCTCCCATACACACACACACACACACACACACACACACACACACACTTATACCACTTAGGTTCACTATCCCCTTCTTTAGATTTCACTCTCCTTGATGTCTTTGTAGTTACAACCTGTGAAAGTGTTTAGTTTTTGATTATATGTCGAGGTCTGTATCTTTGTGGCATCTGATGTCGACATAAATAATTCATTTTTTTTTTCATTAACAAATATGGTAGGTGTGGAGTAGATGAGCCAGCAGCCTCTTCATCAAATTTTGAATGATGCATAATTAAAGTGTTGCGTGTGGGTTATTCCTGTTGTAGGGCACCATTTGAGAGCAGACAAACAGATATGAAAGTTTAATGTCTGGAGAACTTGATCCGTCCTTTTCATCCGATATTACCTCTAGAAAAAAAAAAGAAAACAGATACCATGTTCAGTATGGTCTGACCTCCATTATAGAGTATTGATGTGTTTCTCTGTCCAAAGAGATAACAGATAGATACAGGTAACAAATATGATTCAGTCTGGTGGTCTGAGGTAACACTCCTCAGAACAGTTACCCTTTAGATATCTTCAGGTCTATAAAACTAGAAAATACATTTCTAGGAAAAAACTCTGTCTGTCTTGCCAGAGTTGAAAGACTGTTTTGTCGTTTCAAAGTGCAGCTTTGCAACCGACCAAAACCAAGGCGGAAAGTGGAAAGTGACAACTTCTACAGCATGACATTTCTGCTGTTAGTCTGTCATTCGGCTGCTCAGCTTTTCATGCACGTAAAACAACACTCCAGGACATCAGTTGCCTCTCATATGAACCACAGACCTCAGTTTATTTATGCACTGTAACACCTCAAGCTCTTTTTTTAAAATCCCAACTTGAGAGCAGCCATGACAAAGATGCATCACCACGATTTAAAACCCAGCTCTCAGAACTGCTGCGAGGCAGTGAGTGGCTTGCCGAGATGTGCTCTGCTGGCCGTTGATCTTGATTTTGCTCCCTTTTTTACACCACCTGAGCTTGGTATGTGAAAATGAAGCGGAGAGATTGTAGACTTTTAAAGTGGACGTCTTGAGCAGGATTCACATGGTAATTAGGTCAGGGCACACTGAGGAAAAACAAAGCAGTCCGCATGAAGAGACAGCAGAAAACGTAGCGCGCTTCTGTTGAGATGTTTCAAGGAGAGTGAAGAGACACTGAGAGATGCTTCCTTAAAGTGGCCGTGTATATTCAGAACACTGCGGCCCTGTTGGAGTGTCTGTTCTGTTCTGCTCTCTGTTATGTAAATATAACGCCAATTTGAAATCACAGCTTCAGGTGCTGTGACTTTTGGTGGCAGCCCTGGCCTCAGTATTCACCGTGGTCTTTATACCCAGAATACAAAGCTCTGCAGCCTTGTCACCTCAGTGTGATTATGCTGTCCAACAGTGCTGACATGAATGTTGCCATTTTCTATTCAGGCACTTTCCGAGGCCCGATTGAGGTCCTGCGCCTGACTACTCCTTGTTTTCGTTGAAATGAAATCATTCCTCTGCTATTTGACAACTTGTGCAGAAACATGCAAACTGTGGCTGGTTTTCTTTAGTTGATGTGATCCAATTTTACTCTCAGAAACAAACTGTAGCTTGACAGATACGCTTTGCTTCCATCGAACAGCCCACTGACGAGAATCTGCCTTCGCCTTTAGTTCAGTCTTTTGTTCATGACTAGGTTTGAGGGAGAACGTGTACTTGTGATAACCAGACAGTTTGAGCTGTCAGCAGAGGGAGGTCAGCGGTCTGCACGGTGTAGTCTGAGCCGGTGGGTGGAAATGAATAATTCCTCGATGTCTGTCTGGGTCCCCTCAGCCTCCCGGGATCTCATTGTTTCTGAATGCAGAGTGCACTTTGCGTGGCCTTCGCTCGCGGTGTCTGTCTGTTTGTAACCTAGCCTCTTTCTGCCTCAAGACACAACCTCGCCGTCTGTGAAATCCAACACGGCTGCAGCGTTTCTGCACTCTGTCTGCAACCCTGCTAATTAATGCTTGATGCAACCCAACAGTCTCAATTTGTTTCTGGAACGTTATCATCATTGTTTGCCCTCTCTTTTCCTGTGCTGTTATTACTGTACCTTCACAAACATAGAGATGAAAAGAGGAAGCAGTCCATCAAGCAGAAAAAGTAGCTGGAAAGAAAAATGTTCCCCCTTTATAAGTTATTTCTTATGGTTTTCAATGTAATTCTGAAATAATTAATATAATTATATATGATGATAATTATATTATATTATTATATAATTGTGAATAGAATATCTTTGGTTTTGGACTGTCAGACAGAACTATTTTGGTCTCTAGGAACTTGTGATGGACAATTCTTTTTCTTTTCTGAGATATTATAGACTGAACTATTAATCAATTAATACAAAATAACAACAACAAGCAATCACAGGTGAATCAATAATGAAAATAATTATTTGTTGCAGCCTCAGTTTAATGAAATTGCTTTTCATTCTCAAATGTGCACTCAAGTATAACTGCTTGAGTTACACTCCTTTCTCCTCTATTAGTCATTTGAGGCTTTTTAAACTGAAGATGTTTTCCTTCAAGGGTCAAACTATTCTGTTTTCTATCTTTTCTCATTGTTATCCCTCTTGGTATTAGGTGAGGTGTGTGTGTGTGTGTGTGTGTTGTGTGCGAGTATGCGCTCATACGTGCATGTGCGCATGCGCGCATATCTGAGCAATTCGATTTTTCTCTTTGTATGCGTGCGAAGCGGACGTGAAGGCATGTGCCTTTTCTCTCCCGTCCCTCCTCTGTTCAGCCCCGGGAAGGTCTGAGCAGGGCGAGAATAAAAGGGATGCAAGAGGAGGAGAAAGTGCTCCCACAGTTGATTTGGCCATTGTGGGGGGTGGAACACTATTCCCATTGATGCTCTGGACGCATGGCTGAAACCCCCAGAAGCTTTAGGAAGGGAGCTTATTCAAGGCTTGATGTGACCCGGAGGACTGGGTTGGAAGATGGGTGTTGAGCCCATTGTGGGGACGGTGGGAACATTGTCCCTGCCATGCTGCTTTAATACCACTCTGAACCATTGGCTCTGTGAGCTGGATGGACTCTCAGGTTGTCTGTTTTTGCATTAGAAGACTCTGGAGAGGTCTCTTATGTTAGAGGTCTCATTAATTTTCAAAGTCCTTATAGAGATTTGAGAAGCTGTCTAAACTTAACCCGACTTTAACCGTAGAGGTGGCAGATCAGAAAATGCTCATACAGGTCATTTTGGAAGGTCTGAACACCATTAGTCCCTCATTCTATTAAACATTTCTTTAATTTATACAATCTCTATTACATGCACTGTAAACATGATATTTCAAGTAATAATATTCCATAAAAACTACTACTACTACTACTACTACTACAACTAAAGTGTTGATGAGTGCAACCGTTTGTTTTGAATCGTTAACATTCCTCTCAAGAACCTCTGGGTTTTAAGTATTTTACTTTGAAAAGCCCCATTGTGCTCTGCTTTAAGAAACCCTCCTAATGGAATAAGGCTCATTTTTACCCTGCCGTACCCTCTAAAATGGTTGTATCTCTTCCAAATGGAGTCACAGGGTGAGAGCTAAACTCCTTTCCTGAGTCTGTGCTCAGTGAAGTAATAGGTTTGCAGTAAGCCCTCCAAACAAGGCTTGGATTAGGACACACTGGCAACTCCTGTGGTATTATCTAGCAATGTATTTACACACTGACAGGGAAAAGAGTGACTTTGTAATATGTTTTAACAATTCTTTGTATTGTGTTTGGGATTTCTTTGGCATTGCAAGAGGCTGTCATGATTCATTTTGTCATCTTAACAATTCCAGCAGGTTTGGAGGCTATTAGCTGAAGCAGATCAGAGTTCCTGATGTGTTTACTTAAAGTTTTATTAGCATTGGTTTGCCTCCAGTACCAGCCTTGATTAACTGCCTCTGTTTGTTTGCATATGCACGTGCTTGCGTCCGTGTGTGCATATGTGTGTCTGCTACGGTTTATCAATATTTGCAGTAATGGCCAGGAAATCCGCAGCTAGCCATCGCAGGCAGCTAGTCTCCACTTTCACTATTACTATAACCCTTGATCCCCCTAGCACATATAATTGGACAACCACATGTCAGGGGGGGATTTGCCGTATGAGCCTAATGATTTTGCAGCACTAAATATGACGACAGCACTAAATATGTCCCTTTGTCAGATGTTGTCTGGAATGGAAGGCAATGGCTAAATTCACCGGGGAGTAGAGGGTGATTGTCCCAGCTCGTGTTTTGCCTGAACCACATTGCATTTCTTCTGAACCTTGTCATAACTGCCACAAAGATGTTGCATCAAGGCTGGACAATATGATCTAAAAGCTTTTGGCATGATGAATTCTCACGTTTTGTCACGGAGGGTTGTGCCGGCAGCAGAGACGGGACCTAAATGCTGACAGCACAGGCAGACGGGAACAGTTCAGTGATTTATTTACACCAAAAGATTACTTTACATGCTACAGGTAGGCAGGTGGTAACAGGTAACAGGCGGGTCCAGGTTGGGGAGACAGAAGCATAGGGGGAAACATCCAAAGAAAACCAAAAACCTACAGCACACGTGGAAGTCAGGACACAAGGTAACCAGAAAGAACCAACAACAGAGCAAAGGAAGGGGACCGGTATGAGTGACTAATGAAGGAATGAAGGGCAGGGAAGCTCAGGTGAGGGGAACGAGGTAATTGAACGGCAGATGGGACATTTAGATGTCACCCTACAGTAAACAGCAGAGCAGAGGAATCATCTCAAATAGTCTACTGAGGAACACAACATGAGCGGGTCCAGTGACAGGTGCAGCAGCTGGAAAGTCAAATGCACTGCAGTACGCAGAGAGACACACACGCTGTTTTTATATTTTCTGATGGATTCTGTATCATTTTGTCCATCTTCTATTTTTCCTATTACCTTGTCTGTGAGAATCTTTCTCTGTTAGAATCCAGAGCCTCTAAATGTTTCATGTGTTATTACTGTCCCTGACCCAAAGACACAAAGCCTGCATTTTTGGATAATTATATATCTCCTCAGCTACCTCACTGAAATCTGAAAAACCTTTTGTTACTTGATTTTCACTGCTTCCATTATTTTTTATACCCTCACGGGGAAACACGCTGGCTTGATAATATCATCTTTCATATGCCATTCATATGTTCTTCATTCTTCTCAACCCAAAATAATCACAGGCAATGTTTTCTCCCACAATCTGCTTTCAATGCCTCTGGTCAATTTCCTCTGGAAATCGGCGTTCAGTGTATGTGTAGAAGACACGGCATGGTTGTGAAGTGAAGAATGAGTGACAAAGGGAAGCAATAACAGAGACCACATACTCTTTTGTGTGGCAGCTATAGACCTATTTCACATCTCAGATGCCAAAACATCTCAACATTCTCACAGAGAATCAGACCGAGCTATTATTCAGTGTCTGCGTTTGATAGCTTTTCCTATTTGACCTGGGTAGCAATGAGCACCTACTCCAGCTTAACCTGCCAGACGCTCAGAAGAAATTATTCTACTCCGTCTTTTGACCTTTTTGTTTGGCTCTTGCCAGAAATCTTTTGGTCTTAAGCCAACAGACAGAGTTTTTCTCCTCCAAAAGTGGCTGATTTGTGATTCATGTAGCGTGTGAGCTGTAGGCTCATTCCTGTAGTTGAGGCTCGCAGGGGGATGGTGCTGCAAGAGTAGCCTTAATCAAACAGCTCATTAGTTAACTGGTGCTGAACATGGAGAACATATACGACCACAAGTCTGTGAAATGAGCGTAACAACAAACACTTTGAGTGTAGAACCTTCAGAATGTGACCCGAGTCCTCATTTGATGTTTGACTCGAGGATCAGCTGCAGTGCACCATAAAAAGGTTGCTCTGTCTGTCACCACTGAAAGTCTGACAAACAGGGTTAAACTAATGTTTAAGTCAACAAAGTGGAACAAAAAGCACGATGCATATAAGTTTTGTTCCCTCAAGCTTCGTCGTGAATGACCCCGCTACCTCTGCTGCACTGTTGGGTTTGGTCCGCGCTTGGCTTTGGTTACTATGACGATAGAAGTGGCTCTCGGCGGGGGCAGGCAGGCAGACAGAGAAAGAGAGGAGTGTGACAGTGATTAATGTCCTGGCAGAAACAGAGACAGTCGAGTCTCAGGGCCCCGTCGTCACCATCAGAGTGTTAAGAAGCATGCCGGCCCCCAACCAACAAAGCGTTTCACTAGCACAAGAACAGCAGGGAGTTTAATCACAATCATCTGAATTATTTATTATACAAAAATCTATTACTTTTGCGACTTGGTGGATGAAAGCGGGAGTAAATTGAAATGTTGGATTAAGCCAAGAAGGAAATGAGATTCACCTATGTGGCTCCTAAAATCAATCCTCGCCGTCCAGCTGATTAATGGAAAAACATTTGTCTCAGCATCCCCGTCTACTGTTCGCCTCGTAGTTTGAAACATCAGACAGGCCGAGGTGGCCTTTTCCCAGGTGGCGTGGTGGGAGGGGGGCTAGTAATGAACTGTTGAGAGCCACGTGGTGCTCCGGTTACCGCACAGCCTGTTAACAAGGATGGGAAGCGATGGAAGATCTTAGGTCAAACATCTGCATGACAGAGATAAGCAGCACTCCAGAAACACTGTCTGGATATTTGGACGATGGAAAACGTGCAGTCTGCGCCTTATAAACTTCACCTGTTGCATTATTTTCTTTGCATAAAGAAACGGCCTCAGAGCTTCACCTTGGAACCTGTTCCTCTTTCACGTCCCCCACCTGGATCTCAAGGGCCATTAGAGCTCCTTTTAAGGATCTTGGTCTCTATCTGTTTTCACACTTCACTGCACTTTTCCTCCACTGCTCCCCAATCACACTGCAGCTGAAAGAAGCTTCTGTTGGGCTGCTATATACTGACTAAATGCATAGTGTGCGTGCGGGTGCCATGTACTGGTCCCAAGCTCAAAAAGCCTCTTCATCCTCCTCTTCAGTGACCTCTACACCTGGTGCCCCCGTCCTCCACCTTCAAACACTCTTTACCCTCCGTGACTTGACCCTCTGCCCCTCCCATCTGATGTCAGTAGCAGTGTAAAGCTCAAAGCACACAAACCATGCGATGACTTAGTAGAGACATGATGAATGAGCTCCAGACATACACACATTCCTTTGTGTATTCATTCAGCTACGGGAGGTAACATTACCTTGTCATTTTTCTCCACACCTGTCTGGCTTCTTCACCTGACCTCAGCGGAATAACTGTGTGGGCCTGTTTTCATATTTCTGTTTCCAAAATGCTAAAGGACCACAGGTAGTTTCAACAGGAAGGAAGTGGAGCACTTTCTAGCGATGTGTAAATCAGCTGCTGGATGTTTGATGGCAGAGTAAATGTCTGCCCCCGCTCACAGCAGATTGCTTTTGCTAGTCTTGGCCAGCAGCCTCATTCATCACCCACCACGACCGCAGCTTTAGTCAAGCCCTTTTTTAAACTATGGCTGAGGTCCCAAAAGCAGTCCTGAACATACAGTGTTTCTCAAGATGACAAATATATTCATGTTTTTAAAACACCTGGCACAATTGGTCAATTCATTTTCAACATAAGCCATACCATTCTAAAGTTGCAAGGTAGTCAACTCTGTTTGTGACAACCTTTTTACATTTGTTGTTTTGAACACCTGCACCAGGGAGGACTAATCTGTGGGTGTATAGAAAGGGGTGTTCTATATGTAGCAAGGATAATATAAGCTCAATGGTCTACATGCAAGCTTTTGGAGTTGACAACCACAATTCACAGTCTTCATTCAGTGAAGGTAGAAGGCTCAGGGGTCTTTACGTGACCTTTACTTTAAGAAAAAGAGCTGAAAGATTAATCACTCAGCTGAAAATAAGCATCTTAAAAGAATAGAAATACTAGAATGAACATCAACATTGTCCTCCCAAGATTAAAAGCTCTCATAGATAACACAGTTAATTTGACAAATAGCAAACTGAAAAGGCATACTAAGTAGCATTTTGCTGCTCATATTGGCTGCAATTTCTGCAGCAGCTAACCTTATTCTACTGGAACCTAAGGCCTGACCCCCAACCAGAGAGGGCAGTTCTTTGAGAAACTTTAAAATATTGTATGAGTATCTTGTTTTATTGAAAGCTGCATTAAATTATTTTAGAGCTCCAAAACAAGCTAACAAAACACCTCATATATTCTTAAAAATGATGGGGAATCTGTTAGCAAAGAGCCATCTATTTACACATCCAGCAGACACAGACATCCAGCAGACACAGACACAGGAACATTAGCATACATTTCCTTCCAGCTCGTGAGTGTAAGTTTGATAGTCACTCTCCCTTTAGCTCCGGTATGGTCTCCACCAACTCCTGAGAAAAATATCTGGCTCTTTAGCTGCTAAATGACCCACTCTGTTCACCAGCTAGTTGCTATCTTTGTCTGTGTGCTGTTTGGTGCTGGGTAGGTAGTGTGCAGTGGGTTTATCACTACAGCCATGAAACCCAACAGTAAAACCAGAACAATGGGCTGAAAAAGGAAACAAAGCTCCAAAGAGCTGCAGAGTTGATGTTAATCCTCTATGAGTTTGTCACTTCGAGGGACCCCATTCATCTTAAAGGTAGTAATTTAATCCATTGTTAGTATAAAAATATTGATGAATGCAGCTGACCCACATGGCTTTATTTACTTCCTATACCAACACTGCAGTGGTTTGCTCTGTTCATATATACTTGGCTGGATGAGGCGTTGTATGATGAAGGTAGATGGATGAATACTTGTGACACGTCATTGCAACAGCGCTAGCAATTACCACAGGGTCAGACAAGCAAGTGTGTGTGTGTGTGAGTGTGTGTGTGTGTGTGTGTGTGTGTGTATTACTTAGACACACGCTGCTCTCTCATTTTCTGAGGTGCTCTTGGGTTTGCTTCTCATTTCGGCTCCAATGAATTATGACGCCCTCGGGGAGCAGTGAGAAGACAACGGCAGAGAAATACTCCTCTCACAGTTCTCTCAAACACTGCTGAGCTACTTTCAGGTTGCTGACATGGCTACTGAAAGTTTTGGAGGCCGGAGACTTTGACTGAAGGTCGAGGGATCAGACATCAGGCTGGCACATTGCAAAGGCTGCTATTACACGCAGATGTCTCAGCTTATGTGTGGAGGGGCCCTTGGCTGGCCTATGCTCTATTTTGTTGTATATTAATCAAAAAGTAGCAAAGCTGCAGTTGAGTTGATAGAAAATATCAAAAATGTTATATTTGCTTGTCTTTCTTCATTCACTGTTGGTATTATTTAGTTTAGGTTTAAATACGAACATATTAAAGTGTATTAATGTTTTAAAACACAGACATTAAGACATTAATCTGCACCTGTTACAACCCCCACTCTTCTAGGAAGACTTTTATTTTGGGACCTGGTCTGGCTCGCAGTCGGCATCCCAAAGGTGTTGGATGGGGCTGAGGTCAGGGCTCTGTGCAGGCCAGTCAAGTTCTTCCACACCAAACTGGGAAAACTATTTCTTTATGGACTTGGCTTTGTGCTAAGGAGCTTTACCATGTTGAAACAGGAAAGAGGGTTCCTCAAACTGCTGCCACAATATTATTGTATAAAAAAGAATTGTCTTTAGAAGCACTAACATTGCCCTTATTTGGACCAATTGCCCTAACCACAGAAAACTGACCTGGATCAGATGTTCTATATATGAACAGGGGTGTGCATTTGCAGAGAATTCCAGTCAACACAGTGGAAGTTAGAGCTGGTCTCTCTTACAGCCACCTCTTTTAGCTTGTGCTCTGTGCTCACAAACCCTCTCCCACAGTAACCCGCCCCCGCCACCCTCGGTGCCCCTTGCTGTTTCGACAGCGTGCCCCTGCTGGCATGACGCCCAGACACCCTCTGCGATTTACAAACTTGCGGTCATGGCGGCCGTGCCCACGCGTCTTTGACTTTGCTGAAGATGTGCTCCTATTCATTAAGGCTCCACAAATGACAGAGGGCCGCTTGTATTCTGCGGCGAGGGGGATAAACAAGACATAAAACATGGGTCTGTGGGCCGGGGACAGCCAATTTGTGGTGGTTAGACTGTGTTTAACTTCAGGTGTTTTCTCTCTCTCTCTCTCTGGCCCTCGCTTTTTCTCTCGTGTCTCTGATTGTCTTTCTTCCGTGTTGTGATTTGCTTTTGTATCAAAAAGGTAACCTGCAGGCGACGTAAATGAGTGTTTTCCAGTGGCTGCATATATCTGAGAGATTTTTGTGAGCAGGGAGCTCCCGGTATGTCTTCAATTTTTATGTTCTTTCAGGAGTTGTGTGCCTTGGATTAGTTTCATCAAACACAAAAAAATGAGTTTTATAATCTTTAAAAGGTAATGCATTTGGAATCGTGGCACTCTGTAAAATCTGGAAGAGATTGAAGTTTTAACGTTTTCTCTTGTGTTGCCAGCACAAAGTAACAGCTATTATACCTGAGAATTTTGTTTACAGAGAAACTTGTTTCTTCTATGAACTCATAGAGCCATGTATGGTGTCAGTGGTTTTATGAGATTTGCAGTGAATGTACCGTCGTAACAAGCCAGCTGTTATCAGAATAAAACCAACATTTCCAAGTAGAATACAGCCTTCAGAAGCAACATGTGTAATTATTTCATTTATAGAGCTAACAAGTCACTATAAAGTTGGTTGATAAGTTGGTACATAATTGTTTCAGTGAGTTTTCTTTTCTGGGTGCATCAGCTATTTAAGGAGTCTGATATTCGACAAATGGATATATGTTAAATTGATGTTTAGTTGGTGAGTATATAAACTATTTCCACTTAATGTAGTACTTAATGTATGTTTACATGTTGGCTGAAATCTGGCCTCATGGTGAAGCAAGTCTCTGTTTCACTGTTAAGCAGTGTGGCAGAGGGTTTCAGTCCATATTCAAATGAATTAATGGCTAATAGAAACTAAGGAGTGGTTCATAGTAAAAAAGCTAAAAAAACACTGTCAACAGCAAGGTATCTCATCTGTCTGTTAGGTGCTGCAAGTGCCTCATGAGATATAGTGCTAACAGAATAATCAAGCTTTTATCTTTGTTAGAATGACAGTGTTTGAATTGAATTTTACTGTGCACTGCAGTAGCAGATACCCATTTAACTTGGGATATGGACAGAAAACTACAGTATCATATTTCAGCTTTACAGAAAGATGGAAAGAAGAAGCACACTGTGAGAGATTACATGAGATTTCCTGAAGCTAACTTGAAATTATTATAAAAACATCTTCCTATATTGCATGCAGTAGAAACAAGTACCTCAGAGCAGATCTAGTTCCATAAATTGTAAGCAGTGTTGTTTTTAGATCCGTATTAAAAACCATACTGATTACTTTGTGATAACCGAGGCTGCTAAGCTCTCTGATTCAGCAGAATGACCTTGCTGCTGTGAAATACTCTGAAATTAAATGACCTGGCTTGAATCCAGCACCGTGGCCCTGCCTCTGCTGACAAGAGCCATTTGATACTGAGGACAGAGGACAAGACAAGTCCTCTGTGCCACTGTATACGTGTGCGTTTGTGTGTTTTTGACACTCCCTGTGATCTGGTGTGGAGGCTGTGGCCTCCAGGGACACCCCGACAGCTGGCTGGCACAGGAATGTGACGAAGACTAAAAGACTTAGGCAACCTCAAGCCACCCTCCTCTTCCTCCAATGCCACTTCTCTGTTTTGTCTTTTCTCTCTTTCTGTGCCAGAGTCGTATGCCCCACAGGTGGACGATTTCAAAGCCTACTGTGGGCCCACGGCTAAGAATCGAAGATGTGCAAAACTGACAAGAGCAAAAGGGAATTTTGCTGGCTAACGATAAAAGCATCACTTTCCACTCAATCAGTCGTATCTGTAAGCAACGCTGAGTGGATTGCACTCTGGAGCTCATCTTTTGTGATGAATGCTTTGGCTGTGAAGCTTTAGTGTTCCTTGTTTGAGTTTTTTATATTTAAACAACCACATGCTCAATAAATTGCTGCTTCTTTATGGGCTCTCTTGCTGACTGAGTCAAACCCATTTCAGGCCAACTGTTTTTCCTATAAATGATTCACAGCAGTGCATTAATTATGGTGCGTCTAAGAGCACATCATCCTGCCTCCACACTTGTTTGTGGCTTAGTTACTTACTGGAATGGCACTTTATTCAATGGCTTCTATCTAATTTGTAAGAGCCCTGAAAATGTATTTTCTTTATCAGCTTCTTAGTAAGGGCCAGATATCATGGTAAGTCAGTTTCATCACAAATTTGCCTTAGAGAGCTTTACTACCTATGACATACAACACCCTCTATCTCCAGACCCTTTAGTACTGAAAGCTGCCATCAAATGACTGGGGAGATTTGTAATCTTATTTATTTGCTGATTGATCAGATAGATCCTGATCTACACGTTCAGACAACATGTAACATTTGAAAATGTTGCCCTCATTAGTTTAAATAATTGACTTTGGTATCTTGTAATGAAACTACTGTACCTGCACAATTGACGAAATACCCACAAGTTTATTCTTTACCTTGAAATCAGTAGTAACTATAAATTAAAATTGCAAACTTTCTAGTTGTTTTCTTTGCTCTGGTCATTGGTTCGAAGTGGCTCAGTTAGAAAAAGGTGATCAGGTAAAAATACAAGAATCTGAATCTGAGGACAGTTGTTGGATGATCAAATTGATCAAACACACAGTCCCAATGAAGAGCTTTCGGTGTTGGATTATTATTAGTCAATAACAATTTAAGTTTATTTCTAGAAGTTTTCTGGTTTTGAGTTTATGCCCTGTGCCCCTGTATACCCTGAATTGTTTTTTAGTCGGCTGCTGGATGCGTTGGAGTGAAATGAAGCAGAAATTGATAAAGGTCTTGTTAAGGTTGGAAGCTACATAGCAGAGGTCTCATTCATGCTAGAGTGAATCCCCGTACACTTTGATCTTCTGCTTTGAGAGGCTGACAAAAGAGGGAAGCTTGAATCACAACTTTTGATTGGGTCCCGGAGTTGTGAGAGAAAACAGTTCTTTCTTCACTTGGTTGATGAAACTTAATTCTGTATCACTTGCAAACTGCCTCGCATTGACTTTGTGCAGGTTCTGCAGAGGGCACCTTTAGTTTATTTAAGGTGTTGTCAGATGTAAGCTAATTGTGTTGTATTGGCTTGATCATTTCTTCTGGGTGAGTTGGAAATCAGCAGGCCTTAAGTTTGAGAATGATGCTCGTGCACATACACATTCAGGCAGTGTAACACACTTTATTGCTTCCTTTTATTTCTCCCCTCCGGCCATGCTCTCTTTGAACCCAAATTAATAGCCTCCTTTACTGTGTCACATATAATTTGAACCTGTCTCTCCGTTATGCAATTCAGTCTTAATTGCTAAGTACTTCCATTTCAAGAGTTGTTAAGCAAACTGCGCGTATGACGGATGAGTCTGTGGCAGTAAACACAGAATTACTTAATCAAACGCTCTCTCTATCTTCCTGCTGCCTTTCAAAATGTCAGGAACTCTTTGCTGTGGTCCCAGAAGAGGAGTTTGATAAAAGACAGGGGCATTGTAGCCTGCCACTTTCTTTTCTTTAGTTATATCCTCGCACCACAATGATGAATGAGGGTTTCATGCACTTTAAAAGATGGATTGGGAGCTTGATTCTCTGCCCTGGTATGTTAAATGGTCTAATTCTGGCTGTCTCCGGCACCTCTTCTTGTAACACTAACACATTTATCTGTCTTTTATTTTCTCCTATTTACTGTGTATCAACCTTATCACCAAATGCTGCTTTTTAATTCCTGACATCATTTTGGGGCTCTCTTGTGAAACTCTTTTCATTCCTCACCTGGTGTCTCTCTCTGACAAATTGTCTGCTTTTTTTTGGCTCTTTCAGCCTCTGCTCCAGGTGGAATTTCCATTGATTAAAACCAGACGTGGCCTGTACTTCTGTGTCCACCTGACCAAGCCCGACTCAGGAAGATGAATCACTTGCATCTCTTTCTGTCAGTCCACTCTCTTTCCACATCCATCCCTCACTCTTCCAGCTGTCGACTCCAAAATGAAACGAGCCCAGACTGATTGTGTGTAGGTTTAGGAGACAATAAGGTGGTGACGTTTTTTGTTGTTGTTGTCAGGTTTAGTGTGTGTATGCAGGGATTAGTTAAGGTAACCACTGGTGCTAGAGGTTTTGTCAGTTTGGGGCTTTCTGTTAAACTCCCAATCTCCCAGAGAACAGGTTTTGTTTGGCAGGTGGATTTTTATCTTGGTCCTTTGCAAAGCATATGATCAGAATGTTATGACAAATACTATTTTGCCAATAAATAACTAATACGCGTGCAATGGGCAACTTCTGGCTGAGGTTTTAAGTTTTGGAGAAAGTCTTTTTTATGGTTTGGCCAAGGCCCCTTACTTCCAATAAAGTGATATCGGAACGCTACAGCATACAGTGATATTATAGACAATAGTGTGCTTCCAACTTTGTTGCAGTTTTAGCCTTTGAAGCCCCAAAACACACATTGCCCAGACCGCCAATCTAAAATCCATCCAACACCCCTGGGGAGAACCACTGATCCATCAGTATTGGACCTCACTAATGCTCTTGTGGCTGAATGGGAGCAAATCCGTGTAGCCACGTTCCACAATCTGGTGGAAAGCCTGAAACCAGACGTGTGGCGGCAGATTAATGGCCGTGGTTTGGAATGAATGTTCATCTATCACATATTGGTGTAACGCTCGCTTGTCGCATGTAGTATAGATTTTTGGGTTATCATTGAAGTCCAGAGACATCAGGGGTTAAAAGTTCAGACCACCTCATGGTTGGTCCATCCCTGGCAGGGTTCATTCTTATTCTAAAGTCCATATGGGGAAATGTGCTTTGTCACATTAGAAGTTGGGGCTGTGTTTCAGTACTTCAGGCTGAAAGCTGTGTTAGTTTAATGCACATAATACATTAAGTCATGGGAACATTTCACTCAATTTTCTACTCCTAATTTACATAGTGGAGGGTATAAAAGCATACGAACTACGCAGCTTTGGCAGCTGGAAACGAAACTGATACAGCAGACTCCTTCTCTGTTTGAATTTGCTTTGATGTTGCATTCAGCCAAAGAAACTGTATTTAGGTTTAGTTCTGTGTAAGACTTCTGCAGGCAAGCTCTCCCCGAAGGTGCGTTTTACTCTGGATTTGCGTTGTGCTGCAATATGCCCTTCCCCTCCTGTCCCTCTTATTTCTTCCTCCTCATCGCCCACACGATTTCTGTCTTCCTCAGTCAGGGTGATAGTTGCTGCTGCTTTGCTCGGCTCGGCTCACTTCTTCCCTTGATGCCGTCTGACCAACAGGGAAAAGACGGAGAGTTCTCCTTTCTCTTCCTCCCTCTGGAAGCCGGTGTCCTTTGGCATAATAAATAATTCCTCTCACCAGTCCTTCCTTTCTTCATCCACAGAGCCCTACGCCTCAGAGCCCAGTGTATGTTGGATGCATGTGAAAGGCAGGTGCAAATGCTTTTCCTCTCCTTTAAATGCCACACAAGGTTCACCCTCCTAAGACAGAAGTAACAACTTCAGGACTGCATGAAAGAATCAGTTCTGTCTTTCTGTGTTTTTGAGTGCAGCTGCTCTCCACCCACAAAGTCAGGGGATTTAGCTGGATGGTATCGCTGTGCATGTTTTAATGATGCGGCTACTGTTTTTCTCTGTTGAAATGTGAGGTAGAAGAAAACCGAAAGGGGAACTGAGATCAAGTGTTTGGCATAATGAAGGACTGAGGGTTTGAGTGTGTGCTGTTGAGGATACTCTCGCAAAGCTTTGTTAGAAAGATTCAAGTTTCAGGATTAGAGATGGGGAGCATGTGACGTACACTGTGGAGCAGCCAACTCCCACTCTTGAATGAGTACTGTGCATCTACTGTATGTGTGCTGACCTGGTTCACTGATTTGACTACTGCGATGATCTAAGGTTTGTAGTTCATCAGCATTGTATTGAATCTGTTTCCAGTTTCAAACTTGTTATAGATTCTGACTTCTTTCAAGTCCGGCGCTGCTATCTATTTAAATGATCTAGGGCTGGGGTTCTACAACATTTTTGGGATCCTGTTTGATTGCTGTGGTGTTGTTCATGTTTAAGAAAAAAAAGAAATACATAAGAAGGATTACTTTTTCTCCAGCAATTGTGAGGATTAGACTCTTTTAAATATTTTGAGGATTCCTTTTTCATTGATGTTTGGCTCTTATTTGTTTCTACAGTTCACAACCAAGGCCTGACTGTACCATTATGTAACTTTGCGCTTCAGAATATGCTGTTTGAATGTAAAGCACAGTGTTAGCCACCACTCAAGAGTCACATCATGTTGGCTTTTTTAGCTAATTAGGGTTAAAGCACACAGAGTCAGAATAAGCTACACCAATTATTGCACCACACTGAAAAAGCACCTGATGATAGTGTTTGAACCAAATGTGATGATTTTGCTGTGCGACACACTTCAGCAGCCTCACAATAGGATCCATCACTTGAACACAACAGTGTATCACATGTTTTCTGTGTTTGTGTCAAGTGCTGTGAAATGGATCCAGGTCTCGTTCTGCCAGCTTGGCAAGAGTGGCGCAGCCATTTGGCTGCTGCACAATTTGGACGTGTGGATCAATATTCAGCTCGATAAGTATAATGTTGGTATGAAGCTGAGGTCGCTGCCACTGGCTGCCTGCAGACAATTCAATCCCACCCGCTGTTCACTTCACTCTGCACCAACACAACAAACTCTACTTGGAACAACCCGAGTTGACTTACAGATACGTGCATGTGAGCAGCTGTTCCCACAAACAACCACTCAAGGACACAGAAACAGAGAGGTAGAAAGAAGTGCACACCTAAACCACTCAAAGATACACACATGTACTGCAAAATGTTCCATCCGGCACATACAAACACCCAGTAGTGTAACCACATTTTCTCCAGTAGCAGACAAACAGCCCCACAGCCACATGAAGACTCTGCTAGAAAGACTTTATCACTCACACAAGGTGTACATGTGGGCACACAGCGGGATTGCTCCGCTAGGGCTGCAAAAGCAGCGCAGACTAGATTAAAAGGAACGTCCAACATGCTGCAGGTCTTTTGTATCTCCTTTCTCTGATGTCTGCCTCACTACTTTCATGGTCATTCTGCTCTTCCTCCAGCTCTTTGTTGCATTGTTTGCTATAACTGAATTCTCAGTCGAACTTATAGAAAGTAAATCCTGCTAGGGCAACAGTAGGATATGTGATAGACTGCTGGTAGTGTATCAAGCTGAGCAATAAGGTAAAAAATATGTATCTTGAACTTTTTGGTGATAAATTATTTATTCGTCCATATTTATGGAGATTCTTTGGATTAAGACAACTGCTTATTAATCAGATCATATGTACATTATAAATGCATGGGCAACAAAAATAAAATATCAGTCAGAATTGACTTTGGTCTGTTTAAAAACGAATGACTACAATGTTTTAGTTCACAATCATTATTGTTTTATTACTTTAGTGGTAATAATAGATACAAAGAAACCTACATTTAAAACAAATAAAATTACAGTCATACAATAGTTAATAAACTTGTGCCTGAATACAGTGACTCATGGACCGTTATGATGACTGTAAGTTTGGTTTATGTGTCTTATATGTTCAATCACTTGCAATCCTGCCTATTGCAATGGTGATAGTCTTAAACAAGAATCACAATTGTTGACACCTGGCATTTGTGTTTTTTCTCTTATAAACTTGTCAGTTATCAATTACTCTTCATAATAATCAGTTAAAATCTTCAGAAAATTAAGCCAAAAAAAAGCTACATTAAGATACATAGCTATATAGCTGATATTGACATTGCTTGCTGTATGCATATCAGGAAATATATAAATGCATAACATAAACTACACAACGTATTCTTGCACTAGCATTTCACTCTGTAAAGAGGACAAATCTTTTGAACAGGAAAACCTGCAAGTTTTTTTCTTTTAAAATAAAAATAACTTTCTCTAGTACTTCCTACAGTGCAGCTTCAACCCTTAAGGACTACATAATAGACCAGATGCCCCATTGACTCTCATTAGAGAATCTTTGAAAAATAATAGAATAATAAACTAGACGAGATGTATGCATACCTACAAATGTATGTGACATAGGACCGGATAAGTGTGGGACATGATTGCAACAGGACCTGTACTGATTTAAGTTATAACCTATGTTTTAGAACTGATTTGTTTTGTCCTATGGAAAATTTAAATATAAATATATAAATAAATAAAAAGCTATTAAGTTGCCAACAACACCCGCTATTGTAATATTGTTCATCATTAACATTCAGTATTTCACCCAGCTCTTGTTGAGTACAGTCTGTATGAGGGGATGTCACGTTTCTGAGAATTGATGCATTTAAATAGCGTAGTTAGCGCTCCATCATTTCTCTAATCCAGTTGGTCAGCCGTGCAGTTTGTAGCATTAAGGCTAACAGTGATGTATTAGGTGCCCCAGGCTTCTTTAATGGAGGTGCCACTTAATTACGACAGAAACCCCCTTGAGCTCAGTGAGCAATCATATAGAGACACATACTCATGACACAAGGTCTGAAATTGGTTTTCACGCAGATAGAAGTACACAAAAACACATATATTTATATAACAATTAGAGTATATGCTGTATATGGATGTGTAGGTGAACACAAATTGCTGCCCTGTCCACATATACATTAGCGATGCTTTTATTCCCTCAGTGGTCTTTACTTAATTCTTGTTTACATCTTAGCTCTAACTTTTTAGCCATTTGTCACCACTCTCACAATAACACAGGTGACCTCACAGGTAACCTGGAGAGGTTGTCTCTGAGAACAGGGAGTGTGGGGTCAGAGGTCAAGCTGTATATAAACAGGCGTCAAGTGCTATTATGGAAAGCCAAGGACATATGAAACTGGCCTGGAAACCCGGCCGCTGTCGAGACATAGGAGGACGGAGCAGAATAACACGGATAATGGATGACTTTGCCTGTCAATGTGATGCCATGGTTTCAGGTTGTGCAAGTTAAACCTCGTCTCTAAGAGTTGACCTTTTGCGAAGCAGCATATATGATGTAGGTGTGTGTGTGTGTGTGTGTGTGTGTGTGTGTGCTCCCGTGTGACCACTGTGACTTGTCTGTCTACAACAACCACCAGCTTCTTGGATGTGTTATATTATTTAACCAGTGTAATTGCCACAGTCTCACTCCTTCTCTTCTCTCTGTCTTTCAAGTCCAATCAATTTGATTTATTGTTTTTTATTAGCATAGTAAAAGTCACACATTGAAAATTATATGTTTTCCTTTTGACCCCCTTTTTTTCATTTTTCGGTGATGTACCTCATCTGAATCGAGGGTGCCGTACGAGCCCTCTGAGACAAATCTGTGATTCATTGCTATATACATTAAACTGACATCACTTGACCTGACTTAACTTATTAGATTAGGGTGTAAACAATGTCAAACAAGAGTCCTGGATTCCAAAAAGTCCTATTCATTTTATGCATAGGCATAAAGGTGACTGATAGTTGTTGCACTTCCGAGACTTGAAAGGGCATGGAATGGGTTGAATCATAAGTACAAAAGACAATTATCTGCATTATGAAATGATGTTGTTCTTGATTAAAAACAAGTCAAAGGTGCAGTGCAAGCTTGTGTACAAAGAGAAGTCAGCTATGAGCATCCAGTTACATTTAGTGTGTACTTTCAGATTCTGGGTCTGTGAGATGAATTGATCAGGTACGATGCAGCGTTTTGTTGACAACAACGAAGCATCATGAATTTTCTACGGTTTTGATTGTTGCTTTTGACCGGCTTCTTCTGCAACATCGGCATCAATGATAACAGCTAGCAAAAAGGATTTCAATGTTCAAATGAACAAACAATTTTGTTTTAAGACAGACTTGAAAAATGGTGAACCTACCCTTTAATCATTACGGGCATGAACAAATACTATATTTAGTATATATACTATTGTAATTATGCAATTGCCTCCTCCTTTCAAAGGAACAGGAACACTTTGTTATTGGCGGGTGGGTAGTCCGAAGTGTCTTTCTGTGTAATAGTAAATTCTCTGGTAACATTTAGGGCAGATAGTAGTCTCAAACCAGTCTAATATCACAGTGTATACACAGCCTCAGCTCTTTTCGGTCTGTTCTCACAGAGACTGCTCTTGCACGTGATACTTCTTGATACTTCTGTTTGTTTTTGTTCTGTTTGTTTTTGTCTGGATTTGTCCTTATGCTGTGAATTGTAAAGATACAGTTTAAGTCATTGGGGACTTTTGTTCCCACATTTGTGATTGGGTTTTTAATAATTTAGGTCATTGTTTTTCAGATTTGTTGACAGAATGAATGTGCCCTTTTCTGTATTCTGATCAGTACTGGATAATGGCCTATCTCTGCCCTGCATGCAATGTTTGTCTTGTTTTCTGAGCACTTTCTTACAGAACTCTGCAGGCGAGCTTTCAAAGTGGATGGTGTCTCATTTTCTTAATTGTTGATTTGTAATTGGACCCTGGGAATTTACTCAAAAGTGCTTTTGACATTCTACATTTTACATTCTGACTGAAAAACTACGGAGGTTTTACATGTCACATGCCACTAACTGTAAGTGCAACTGGACCCATATATTGGAGGGGCAATGTTAACAGCCACGTTGCCTTAACAAGGCTTTACCAACCTGTTGGTGTTTGTGTCGGTCATAATGGTGAAACATGACGGCACATATTGCACAAATAGTGCTCGAGGTTATTTTGAGACCGTCATTACATGGTTTGTCTGGCAGACTCATTGTTTACTCTGCTGAATGTGAGTGGGCAGACAGCACGGAGACGCTCTGTGTGCTTTTACTCTCTGTTACTTTATTATTTTCACATTTTATATTCAAAGATTAGGCACAGCCATTTGTGTTCACCCTTATTGGTGGGAACATCATAAGATACACAAGTTTCTATGACTTTACAAGAGTTTGGAGTGCTGCTGTCTCCTTTTATATCATGTAGTGTGTCCTTGTTCAGTAAGAACAGGGATCTGGTGTGCTAGACTTTGGGTGGCTTCAAAACAAAAAGTTTGTTTAGTAACAGCCTCCTGCTACAGTCTGATGTAAACTGGAAAGCTGCAGGCGGTAATTTGCTCCCAATTAGACGTCTTTCCTTTACTGCCCTGAAGAAGAAACGTTAAACTACAAAAGTATTCTGTATTTGTATTTGTGTGTGTGTGTGTGTGTGTGTGTGTGTGAGATAAACTCCATGAGTTGTCAAGTTGTGAACTCCTACTGTTTCATAACTCGCCTCTTCACCTACTTCCCGCTAAGTCTTCATTAAAAGTCTGATTCAGTTACCAGTAACTGGAGCTTAATTAGGAGAATTTGATTTTCACTGCTGGATCCGCTGGCGACCGTCGATAACCACTTCTTATGGACAGAAATGAGGTAGATGCACTGCGGCGACCTGCAAAAGTTTCGACGGACCAAAAGAAAGTTCCAGATTGGAGCGCAAGAGTGTGATCTCAACCTCCCGATTGCTCTGTGGGCCTCATGCTGTTATCAGAAGAACTGCTGGTTACAGAGCATCTCAACCAACAAAACACACACACAAACAAGCACAAACCGACCGGTCTCTATCTCGGTTCTCCACACATGGAGAATGCATCCCAGGCATTGCTTCTGATGTTATCTGGTGTTACCAACTCGTTAACTGTGTTTTGGTATCAGATCACAGCTTTGCAGTGTGATTTGAATCAGGCTGAATGTCACATGACATGTGGGAGTTATCTGGTTAATAAAGTTTCACTGAATTTGAGCAGGGTTGTGTGACTTTGTTTGTCTGGTGTAGAGGCATCACTGCAGGAGACTGGGGTGTGTGTGTGTGTCTAAAAGAGTGTATAGGTCACAGACTTAGTGGTTTATGAGAATTCTTCCTCCTCTCTTGTTGCAGTGAATAAAGCCTGATCCCACACTGACATTGGAGATTATGGGGAGTTTTTTTTGTTTGAGCGGACACTTCCCGCTGCTCAGCTCTAAATTCTCAGCTTAGCTCCATAGAAAATCCCCTTTACTGCATTTTTCTACCTGTCTTTGTGGCTGTTCAGAGTCTCCGGAGAATCTGGTAGAAGAACTTTGAACTGGGTATTAATTAATTGATAACGATTTTGATAATCGACTAAAGTATTCTTAATTGTTTAGTTTTTTTTCAAATGTGAATATTGGGGGCTTTTCTCTGCTTTATATGACTGTACATTGATTTGAATTCATTTTTGGACAAAACAAGAAATTTGAAGATGTCACCGTTGATTCTGGAAACATCTTTTTTCAATCATTTTTTTAACCTTTTATAGATTAATAAAAAAATATTAAGGGAGATTAGAAATTAGCCATAAATACTGTCAAAGGCATCTTCTGAGTTGTTTGTCAAGCTCTGCGTTCATGCGAATGAGTAGCAGCATCCTTTATGAATGCACAGTTGATTATACTGTACATCTTAGCACAAGTGATCAGTCTTACTTGAGCAATCAGATGACAATAATCAATCCCTCTTTTATTCATTTTTTCCGCTCTGTGTGGAAGTGGAGGAAACAGCAGCCATATTACGGCTGTTGACGACGCAAGAGGGATGGCAAGCCTGAGCTGCTCTTTCAGGTTGCCGTAGAAACCAACCAGGGCTATTTGTTCCAATTTGCTCTGTGCTGCTGAGATCAAAAAGCTTGGAACCCAAAGTGCTCTTTGCATATTAGCATCTGTGTTTGATTCAAGACAATTAGGCGTTCGCTCCCCTCATTTACATCTATAGTGGTCATTTACAGTACAGAACTTATTTGGGCTTCTTATGTTATACAGGCTTTAGGGTTTAATGTGTTTGAACTGTGTTGAACTTTGGGGTTTGTTATTGTCCGGTTAGGCCTTCGCTTGCTGTAAAAGCACCTCGCAGGTTTTTCCTCCAGCTCCCAACCCCATGAAGTCTCGGTTTAAATGCCATTCCTGCTCCGCCTTCTCTGCTCCATTGAAAAGTTGGCGGTTTGTTTACGAGAGCGCCAGCACTTCTTTGTGGCTCTGCGCTCTGCTTATGAGAAGGAGGCGAGCAGCTAGTGAAAGACTCACCCCTCCCCCTCCTCTCTCTCTCTCTCCCCCTCCCGTTCTTCTAGATTCAGTTTAAAAAGGACAGACGGCCCTCTCAGCCCCCTCCCCACACCCCAGTGATGCTTAGCTGGTGAGTACACCTTCATCTTTATGCTACATTCATGCATTTCTTTGATTTGCCTTTCTGCATCTTTTACCTGAATTTCTGCTTTGTGTTTGTTCCACAATTCCATTTTTTTCTTGTGTGCTCAGTTTGGCTGGCAAACACCAAACTTCTCTCTGCTCTTGTGGCCATCTCAACGAGGAGGGATTGCTATTATTCTTTTTCTCCTACTCTCACTTTCTCTATATGGCTTTCTTCGCTCCTCCCCGAAATCTCTGTGGCCTCTGTGGTAAAAGTAAGGCAGACTTTTGTAAATTTTTTTGGTGAAAGCCCTTTATTCTGATGAAGTGATTTGAAAAGCAGCGGCGAGGGAATGGCAGTGGAGGCGGACGAGAGGGGGATAAGCAGGAGAGATGGGGGTGTGACGGGTGGAGGGGCTTCATACAAGCTAATGGACAAGTTTTACACCTCTCTCTCTCTCTCTCACTCTCTCTCTCTCTCAGTAAATCACTCCGGTGCAGACAGCCTTGAGCATAATTGACAATGTGCCATGAAATCATTGTTTTGATGAGATGAGACACAAGCACACACTCACCTTGTGACATCACCTCCACCAGACGTCAATGCATTTGCATGACTGCTGCAGCAGTAAGACAATACTCATTATTACATCCCTCAACAGCCGAGGGATGTTGAGGGAATCGTTTTTTGAATCGTTTCAGGTATTTTAGCCTTTATTATACAGCACACAAGGTGGAGATGTGGGCAAGAGTGGGGAAGAAACCAGGGAAGTTGTGACCACACATTTTTTTAAACAATTACTCAAAAGTACCTGGATTTTATTTTCAAAAAACCAGACTAGTAACATGATAATGATTAAGACAAATTTTTTGTCTGGATTTAATCTCCTCGTGAATGCAGTTTTTTCTCCCTGTTCAGCGCTGTAAACAAGCACAGCTCAAAAAGTGTCTCCATTAACAGAAAATGAAGTGGAAACGACGAGCAAATAAGAATAAAAATTCCCCAATGGATATGAACTAAACATCCTTGTCGACTCATCTGTCATCTATCTAACAGCTCATGAAAAATGTGGGTTTCTGGGTAATTGTTTAATGTGAAACATCTAAACGCTCTAGACTTCATCAATCTTTGACTGCAATCTGGTATTCACAGTAATCAAGCTCTGCTTTGTTTGCATTGGAATGTCATGATTGAGACTTGTAGATTAATAGATCATACACATTGTGCTATCTTCCTTCAGGCATAATTAGAGAATATGTGAAAAATCATAAATATGAGAATACTGAACAAACACATTGCCTAAAGCTGTGTTGTAATCTGTTGTTGCTCAACACTTTTTTAAATTTGTCTACGGTGTCCTCCCAGATGAAATAAAAAAATGAAATGAGTAAAATGAATCATTCATGAATTGAAGCAGCATCAGATTACAAAAGAACATTTTGAAGTGGAGGTTTGAAAACATACAAAGCTCCCAAACTCCACAAACAAGACAATCAAATGTTATCATCCCTTTAAGAAACCTTTTGTCTGCTGCACAGCAACGGTTGCCATCTGCCATGAGTTATTGAATTTACTGGTAACGAGAGGAACTTTATCACAAATATAAAAGAAATCTCTTTAGGGTCACCTAAAAACAAATCACCTGATCGTGGCCCTGAATAAAACCCAGATCCTGTTCTGTTTGGGATGAAACAATAAAAACCTTGTAGAAGACACGGTTTTCAGGTCAATTTATCGTGAAAAGCACCGACCACTTGTGCTCCAGTCCCTCCTCTTCTCGCTCTCTGTATTTAATATCCATGAAGGCCAGCCTTGGCATTTGCTTACGTTCTGTTGTTTTACTTGCTTAGCACTGGCCTCCTTCTCACTTACTCTGCTCAATTCAATTTGTGGCCTAAATGTCTTTCCCTAATATATGTCATTGGAGCAGAGCAGCGGTGCTCCCTCTCTGGCTGCTTTGAGGAACCTCTTCTGTGTTTGTCTTGGTTCTCTTGGCTCCTCTGGGAGGAGATCAGGGGCTCCAGTCGTGGTTGGCATGTTGTCTCCTCCAGCCCCGCTGTTGTTTGCTGATATTTAGTTCAAGATGACAATAAGCCGGAAGAAAACAAACTCCTTTCAGGCCAATAAGAGAGAGAAGGGGTGGATTTCGAAGGAGAGAGAGACCTAGAAAAAAAGGGGGGGGACAGGGAACTCATCCCTGGATGGGGATTCTCTTTAAGGGTCGAATTAAGGGAGCGTCATTATCCCTGGCAAATTACCACGCTGCCTTTGTGGTCCAGCCATGGTACATTAGGGTGCCTTAAAACGTGGCTGAGCCGTGCCCATTCAGCCCACAAAGAGAGGGGCCGCTGGCAGATCTTTGGCCTGGCTCACAGAGAAGGCATTCACACCACGACGGGGGGATGGTGACGGTGGTGACGGTGATGGAGAGGGTCTCCTAAGATGAGTAAAAATTGCTCGGGCCGATGCCCGAAGTGACATAATCTTAAAACACATGCCAGCTGATGATGTCATCACTTGGCGTCATCCAGAGTTTGATTGGCTGTGGATATCCTGGACCTGATAAGGAGACTCCTGAAAGTGGTTTCCATGCCAGTTCTGTCAGACCTGCATGTATTCATCCATTACCCACACCAATTTTCTAATTGCTAATTAGCCGTGTAGCAACAAATTATCAGCTATATATCGACGTTTTTCCTTTAACTTTTGGTTCAGTCGGACTATATATATAAAATTGACTTGAATTGACTTGACAGTCACTTCTGCAGGAAGAAGGACGAAGCAGAAGGAAGAAGTTGAAAAAAATACCAAACTGTCTCTGGTTGCACCTCAAATCGGTTGTATCCCAATATAAATGGAATATCTTTGGGTTCAAGATGTCAGGCTCTAGAATTGTACTCTTGACATTTGTAGTTTTTTTTGTCACACGTCAAGTGTCCCTGTGCAAGACACTGAACCCCAAATTGCGTTGTGTCAATGAGTCAAAAAGGCAAATTGTAAAGTGCTGGGGATAAAGTTTTCCAATTATAAAATCTATGGTTGGCAAAATTACCTTGTAATATTTTGCCAAAGATAGTATTTTTGGACAAAAACAGAACAGACATTCCAAAGAAAAACAGACAGGGCCGTCATAGGTTAAGGTGAATTGCTGGACATTTTGTAAAACAGGAAATAAAAGGATGGGTAACATTGAAGTATCAAGCCGTGTCTTCCCTTTGAAGTCATAGAGGTCCTTGAGCGTGATTCATGAAAGGCCAGGGTTTTTTTAAGAATGGAAGTGTCTTCCACTCAATTATAACCAAAAGTCCATTCTGTTGTCAGAAACAAAAACAAAGTTCTCAAAACAAAAGAAATTCAAATTCTAAAGATCACTTCAGATTCAAATATTTTTCATTTTTTTAGTGGCATGTCTCAGAGAAAAAGACGATCGTTCTGTAATATGGATTTCACAAACCAGTTCTATACATTCAGGGATTGTTTGAGACTATTTCCTGGTTAGCTAATAAGCAGAACCTTTCAGTCTGTCCAATACAATGTTCCTTACAATTAGCCGTTGCATGTTGTAGAGAATAGAACTGTGTTAGAAAGCACCAAACTGGATGCTCCTGTCAGCAAATGTTCTCAAAGGCCCCTGGATCCCCCTTGCTGCTTAATTGTCTCAATTAGCTGGCTGCTTCAAGACATATTAAGATCAAACACTGGTCTTGCTTTAAGATGTTGAGTAATGAGCAGGTGCACAGCCCAGGGAAGAAGAAAGAACTGGGGATGCATTGTTCGACCTGGTCAGTGCTTTAATGTTTCAGGAGTCATTTGAGATGATCGGATGAATCATCTGAGAAGGAAAGGGGAAACACTGTCTGAGTGTGTGAAGGATTTCAGCTGTTGCAGAGTGCTTGCAACATATAAATGTGTGTCAGTGGATAGCATCCACTACAAGTTTTGGTGGAAGTTTAGTCTTTGTTTCTTAGATCAGCGGGTAGCTCAGACTCAATATAGAGCGATCAGAGTTGGTCTGAAACAGTTGAATCAAGTTTCCACCAAACACCCTTAAATTCAGAGTAAACCATGAGCTATAATGTCAAAGTCTTCAAAGAAAACTAAATAAGACTGCAGCTGAAGGCACTGTAAAACTCCTAGTGTGTGAAATGTTTGTTCTTGGCAGCTTGCCTTATTTATCATCAAATCAACTGGAAGCTTTACCTCTGCGATTGATGTCTCCTTCATTTTATTTTTCTTTCCACAATAGGTGGGAAATTTAATTTCTTTCCAGCATTGTATCCTGGTTTTATGAACACACTCCCTCTGCTGAAGTGGATGAAGGAAGGGAGGAGGCTTTTGTCCAGAGGACGTGGTCATAAATCCTAGACCGATCTTTGGATCATTAAACTGTGAGTCCTGAATCCTTTGGTTCTTTATCACCAGGCCTGGATCCCAGACCATAATGGAGGCTAACTGGCTAATGATTAGCTGTCTTCTGCAGCTATGCCAGAGCTGGCTGCTGCTGCAGCTGCCTGTCTGAATCGGAGAAGGCTATGAAAACATATAAAACTGGACTCAAAGACCTTCTTTTTTCATGTCTGACTAATGTCTTAATGTCTAAAACTATTCAGAGTTTTCTGTTGTTGATGTACTGTTGATTTGTACTTTTTAGCCACTCATAGCCCTTACATGTTGTAAAGCTATTAATGTACTAGTCCACAATGGAGGGTGGAGTGGTTTGTCTACATGTGCTTGTAAATGTGACAAACAGCGTTTACCTCCTCTTAGTGCTGCTGAACAGATTGCATTGTCTCTAAACAGCCTCTAGGTTTATGGAGATGAGAGGAAGATGATTTGCTTCTGTGAGGAAGTGTTTTGGATAATGATCACCTTTTATTTCTCCCATCAAAAATCCTTGACGACTTTTGGTTGTTCGGGAACTAGGCAGGCATGTGAATGTGATACTTCTCTGGCTTTGAAGCAAACATTGTAAATTGCAATGATCATTGCCTCTCCACTTACAGAGTGGACTTTGAATTAAGCAGTTTTGAAGAGAGAGCATGTGAGATCAGGCTGGACTTCTGTGCTGCGGCCACCGCTGCATCTCTAGGTACCAATGTTTGCCTTGTCTGGTTATTGGAATTTATAGCATTAACATAAATGTTTCAGTGTCATGAGGAAGAGATTTGTAGAAAATGGCTTCTGAGGACAAACAGAAAATTCTTCTGCAAAATCACAAAATCTGTTAAGTCTGAACATTTAATGGCAGCAGTTTTTAGATTATTTGCTTCTACAATATCTGCAGATGGATACAACTGTATGGTTAAAGTTAGTTAACTGAAACACTTAGATGTGTTAAGGAAGGATTACAGTAAATATAAAAAGAAGTCTACTCTATGTTTATGAACATCTATTGCATGTCTGTCCATCTGTAGCTTTTCCTGCGATTTCTTTCATTTCTTTCCCATTAAATGAGTTTTTTTTAACAGCTTTAACTCATGAGATCAGGATGTAAAGATAGAGGGTGTTGTATTATTTTTAAAAAATTGACTCGACTTGACGAAACTGGTCTCTGATTGGGATGCAAACTCCAGTCTTGGGCATCAGAGTCTGACATGCAACATGGCCATCCACCACTTCGACCAGTCCGACCCTTATCGCTGCCTTACAGGACGAGGGCACACTGGCTTCCTGCACTGGCACTCATTGTTGGCAAAGAACAGAATTCCTAGGGATACTGGGCTTCTTTGCTAGACCACGTAATGTGTCTAGTGTGACTGTCTTAAAGGTGCTCTTGCTCTCATTTTTGCTGTCAAAAATACTCCAAAATATCAACGATAAAACACAAGCTGACCAGTCACAGGTCTACACATGGTATTCCTGTAGCTGTTGTAGCGCGACATGTGGTTACATGTGGAGCCTGTAAACCCCTATCGCACAAGTATAAACCCAGCTTTAATGTGTTAGCATCTCTAAAATCCTATTAGAGAGCCTTGATTTGTGTTGGGCTCACCTGAATCTGACCACAAAGCAGAATTTAACTCCGACCTCTGTCAGATTTTTCACTCAGTGGGAAAAAACACTTTGACTCTCCACAGCCGGTCGGTTGTGAGCTCCTGGCTGTAAACTTGCTGTTTGCTGCTTAATCATTCAGTAAGGATTAGTGGCACTGTGTGTTTTCTAATTATAGACCTGGACTGTGCACTCTCCTCCTCTGGGGGGTCACATCTAGCCCACCAGGCCCTCAGCCAGCAGCTTATTCACAGCTACACTCAACTGCTACTTTCACGCGTTTATTTCTGTGCCGTTAACTTGCCATCTTTTTATTGTTGTTTTATCACTCCATCCTCTCTTCTCTTTCTCTCCCTCTTGCTGACAACAAAGACTTTTCATTTGGATAAAATAAAACTCAATGAGGTAGCTGTCAAAATAAATCACTTCTTGCATCAAAGAGGAAACGGGAAAAAGGAATTGCCTGAATGAAAAGGACACCAATTCTTTTTTTTTTTTTACCCCACACAATCAGTCAGCCGTCTTTTCACATTTTTTCATTCTTGGTAAACAATAGGTTTGATTAACCCTTCTGGGAAAGCTCATTATCTATTTCCATTACAAAGGTGTTTGTAAGACACTTGGATTTGAAACGCCTGAGCATAAAAACATAGATCAAAGGAATAGATTGATGCCCATGAGCTTTGAAAGACAATAATAGAAGGATGATGGCTGCCAGTCTCACAGGCCAGATGTGTATCCTGCACTATAGTGTGTTTTTGATCATTGTGACTGCTTTGTGTCCAGTCTATAAAGTGGATGAACCTTGAAACAGAAGTACAGTATCTGAGTTGACAGATGCAGAAGTTTGAGAGCAGTGTGTTTTTTACTCTGCTGTTGTCTCCTCTGATGCCCACTGACATTAAAATGTGTTTTCTCTCTCCTTTCACTTCGTAGATGAAGTGAGTTGCAACAATGGGGCTTGAATTATTTATTTATGAGTTTATTTTTATTATCAGACCCTGTTAGGGTGTTTTGGGGTTTCCATTGTTAAGGCAAATCAATTTCACTCCTTCAAGGGACACCCAGGAAATGGTTCAATCAATTTTTAATCAAAGCACCTTATTAAGCAGGAGGTCCAATCAGATTAGTGTGTCTATTTTCCCATAAATCATTTGACCAGTGCTTTGATCTGAAAACCACATGCTGGTTGTGAAGATAACTGTGTGTTCTCTGAAATAACCTCAGAATAACTTATTTACAAAATGAAATGTGCTATGATGCAAAAGATTTAATTAACCCTATGACATTTTAGAAAATAAATGTGTCTGCCGTCTTAATGGCAGCTGCGCACACAGACACAGACATAGACGTGCACATGGTTTTGCTCGGTGGCTGTCTGCATTGCATGGACATGTAAACATGTTCTCATGTGGACAGACCTTTGTGGACACTGGCAGATGGTGAAATGTACATTAAATGAACCCTTGCTGCAACAGGGACCCAGAGTTACATGAGACAACTGAAAACTGGTTTATCTCCTTCTGCCAAGTAAGAGAGGTACTGTTTGTTCTTATTATCTCCTTTCTGTATCTCAATATGCGTATTAGTTATGTGTGGCTGACAGATTTCAGCTCAACGTGAGCCTGTCCACCTCCAGATGTGGTCTGTTTTTTCTGTTCTGCATGTATTTACACCTGACATTAACGCACATTTTCTCATCCAGATAAGTTCCAGATACAGACTTTGGACTGTGGCAGGAAACTGGAGCACAGCAAACCTGCTTTTTTTTCTGAGTGTCCTTCAAACCTTTTTCTTTCAGCCTCTCACCTAGTTATGTCATCTTTAAAAACATACATTCTCTTCAACATATCAAACTGGGATTACGTGTAGGCTAATCCTTGTTCTTGTACAGGATGACCTCTTCTTTTTGGTAGAATTAGGCTTCTTTACAGAATTAATTACTCTGAGGTTTGGGGCTGAGGAGATTTCTTTGTAATTTCAATCTCTGGGTTCTTTTGTGTCCCCCCACACCAACATTAGGGAGCAGGGTTGATAGAGAAGGTCTTATTAGTTCTGCTCTCTGTGAGAATTGAAGTGTAAAAATGAAAAAATAGACACACGCACAAATGCAGAAAAGAGCCTTAATTGAAAAGTGTGACTGAATCAAACAAAACGGGCTACATCAATTAGTTAATGGTTAGACTGGTAATTAGATCTTTGGAAATCATTCTCTTTGTACAGGCAATTGATAGTTGTAGCTGGAGAAATGTTGTTCCCCAGAAGATGGCTACTATCAGGAAACTGTGAGGCTTCTGGCTCATTATAAAACCATCCACACACTCTTTGATGAAGATATCCGCGCTGCAGCCTCCAATTTACAGCTCAGCTTGATCAAACTGCTCAATTACAGTACTAATGAGAAAATGAACAAAAATTATGGATTCATTTGGTTGTTGTATTTCATCAAGAAAAAGAAGCTGAATTTATTTTTCTGCTGCGGGCGATTATATCACAATTACAACAAAACGCAGCCCCTTCAGACGCTCGGTGAGGGCGGCAGCTCCCTTTAGGAATTATGAACATAACGTTGGAGGCGTGTTGTGTATCCGGGCGGTAAACAATGCCACCAGTGATCAGACTTGTTTTCATTTTCATCACCAGATTTCCTGGCATAATGCCTGGGTCACGCATCAAGAAGACCATACCGAGAAATTGTGTTGTGAGACCACATAGCAATTAAAACAGGATACAAGATGTTTTTTTTTTTCTAATTACATCACAATGGATTTAATTATGGCTGCATGTTTTGCAAAGGAACGGTGTTGCAAATAGCGTCAGGCTTGATCGTCTGTCTTTTGTTTGCGACAGGATGTTCCCTCGCTCTCTGGACTGTAATCAGAGTGCGGAAAAGACACCATGATATGGGAACCAAACACCGGCACCGTTTGGGAGATGTAGAGGAGTTTAAGAAATGAAAGAAATGATCCGCTGCAGCCTTTTTGTACGCTTGTGTTTGATTCCCACATGTTACTGTCTCAAATGAATAGAAATAATTTACATTTAATGATCTTTTAAATGGTAACTTAATGATCAGTAACCAGTGCGGAGCTTTCTCACGGGGCTGATGGCTCATTCAGAGCGCTCATACTCTTTCCAGTCCACAAAGTTTGGATGCTTCAAATACAAACATCCACCAAGGAAGCTTTTTTTTTTCAAAGTTGAACCTCTGACATTTCAAAAGCATTGTACTCTCTAACGGCTTATAGTGCTCCTGCAATCTCAAATCCCTCTCCCCAGCTCTTCCTCTTCCTCCTTTTCTTACAGCCTTTGCGAGAACAGCAGGGTCTGACAGCCCCAAGCCGAACAGTGTGAAGTTTGTGAAATGGAAATGGCTTTGTGGTTACTCATAAACGTCTGACCGCTCTATCTCTTACGGTGTGTGCGTTTGTGTGAGAGTGTGTGTGTGACACATTGCTTAGATGCAGCTGCATGTTTCCAGATTGTTAGATGGACTGTGTTTGTCTGAGAATCATTTTCCACTGACAAATGGTGATTTCCTGCTCTGTATGCAAATAACTAAAAACATCACTTCCACAATATTTCTGCACCGGCGGCAGGATGTTCCCCCTAGGACAGTGCAGGACATGAGCCATTGTTATGGCAGACAAATGTTGCCTTGAGTGCCCATTACGTCCTGCTCAGCCTCCGTGTTGCAGACGGAAAAATGCCAGAATCCGTTTCAGTATTGTCCAGTCAAAGAAAAACAAAGCATAACTGATTGTAGAAACACAACAAGTGCAGATGCTTCGATACAGAACACAAGGAGTCGCTCAGTTGTTGTGATGGAGATCAGATCTCGACCCACTGTGATTGAACACCTATGGCGGATATTGGAACGATGTGTTAGACAATGCTCTCCACCACCATCATCAAAACAACAAATGTGGAATGATCTTTTGGGCGAATGGTGCTCGCCCCTCCGGTACAGTGAAAGCTGCTCTGTTGAGTTGATGACACAAACTTTCATTTGTAGCTGCATCGGTACAACATGATAGAAGAAAGTGGAGTAGATTATGATGAATGGATTGAGGGTGGCCATAACAACATGATCACCTGTTAGAGATTCTTAGGAGAAGTGCAAGTGCACATTGCCTCTCACTAATTAAATGTTCCTTAACGAGTAAAGGCAGAAGGATGTAGTGCATCATGACTTCCACCAGGCACGTTAGTTCGCTCAAGATGCAATTTAGCTCCAATGTACCGCTGCTGTTACATGCTGCTGTCGCGTGTTTCCACTTAAAACGATGCTTAATGCAATACTGTATCCATATATATTTGATAGCAAAGACTCACCCCTGCAGGCTTGAATCATAGTTTTAATGGTTGTAGTTTGTTCCTTTGGAAGAGAAGGAATTCAAGCTGTGGTTAGGATGATGACAAAAAGTATCCAGATCACTCCTGCAACACAGTCCACTTTTCCAATGTTCATCTAATATGTTGGATATTTAGTTTCACTCATTTTGTTGCTTGATACTCTGATGCAGAACCAAAGGCTGTGTAGTTAACTATATTTTGCCAAATCTCTGATATTTACTGAGCATACGGCTGGACATGGGCGCGGTGGATTATGCTGTTGTGTTGTGAACATTTGTCACCATTTGAGCAATATAATTACATTCCTGAGAGAAGAAAGGGCGGTCCAGTGTGGTGAGGAAATTCATGCTGTAAGTGTTTGCTCACCTGAAACCCAGACCATCCCCCACTACAATTTGGCTAATTAGATTCTCGGAGTGGGAGTGTGCGACTGCGTTCACAGTTGTATTTTTAGCTGTCTAGAGAGTATTAGATCACATGAGATGAATTTTCATGCCATGTGAACAGGAATAAGATGTGTGTCTGTGTCACGGGCCTTGCAAATTCAGTGGAAAGTGTCAAAGTGACAGGCACAAAGTGATGTTCGGAATTTATTTTTCTTCAGTGATTGTTTTTCCTGTGCGAGCATGACAGCCTGTTATTCTGTCGCTAGCACATCATCCATCCCTGTGAGGACTTTTTTTTACCAGAGAAGGTCATGTAAAATATGTCAGCATCAAATTCAAAGTCAATTTTTTTAATTTGACTTTAAAAAGGCCAAGGAGTTTTGATTTTCCCCTGATTCTCGCATAAAAATCTTGAGTGTGTTCATGTGTCTGTGAAGATGTGAATGTGTCCTTGAATGAAAGATCACAACTTTTGAATTTTGGAATTTAAAAGTGGAAATGGAAAAAGATGAATAAAAGAGTAAAAGATTGAATGTTGGCACACAAATTCTTTCATTAATTTAAATGAAATGACAACAAGCAATTCTTTCTTTTTATTTGTATTTTTTATTTTATGATTTAAAGGGATTTTCATTTGCACACGAGACAGTTAGCTGTAGTTTACAGCACTTAAGCTCCTCTTGTGACAAGCACAGCTCAGAAAATGCTTCTGCTAAAAGAAGGTGAAGAGAAACGGAGGGAAAGTGCAAACAAGCTGCTGATTATGCACCAGACCCCTTAAATAAAGAAATAGTTCAAATGTATTGTTTGTGCAGCAAATAGTATTTTTAGAATCCGTTGCACGTCTGCTTTGCGTTGATATTGTTAATGATGGGCTGTGTTGGTCTGCACGGTGCCAGGGTCAGCATTGTGGTGAAGCTGTGTGTGAATGTGAATTGCTGAAAACGGAAACGGACGCTTATTAAATCACAGATCAGACCAATTAATGCGAAGGTGACAGTGTTTGGATTTCCCCGAGGCGGTGCCGCCGACGCCGCTGACCTGTTGCGTCTGTTGTGACGGCGGAGCAGAGACCACTGAGCGTCTGAGGAGACTTGTTAAGAAGCAAAGAGCTGCTGCGCTCAAGCGATTTTTCTCTGGACAGCACAGGGACCTGAACGCACTCAGACATTCTGTACTTCCTCACAGACATCCACACACTCTGCCTATTCACTTCACCTAGCATCTTTATTTTGGTCTTTTTCTGAGTAGTGTGTGTGTGTGTGTGTGTGTAATTGGAGGCTTTTGAAAGCGATTGTTTGCAGGTTGTTATGTAACCATCAACAACAAAATGAACGCTTCTAGTAAAGTTCCTCATTTTGGAATCACCAACGTGTGCTCGTGTGTAGTTGGCAGGTGAGCTTTTATTAAAGTTTTGCAGCCAATCCCCAAGTAGCACAATGGTAGAGAGTGATGAATGCCCACAGCTAAAATCCAATAAGATGGATTTGGTGGGAACAGCAGCTCTCGCTCACTCACTCACTCGCACACCATCTTGCTTCCTCTCTCTTTTTCTGTCTCGTCCTCCCTCTACCTCACTCCATCTCACACGCCCAGTCGCTCATCCGCCAGCGAGGCTCCATATCAGTCGTTAGCTTGTGCCAGATCAATGCTCTGTCATCAACAGGGGAGGCACATTGCTGGTCTTTTTAATGGAATGCCTCCTACCTGGGCCGCCCATCTAGCAGACTCTGAAGTGGATCCAGTCGTTGATCAACGGCGACGGACACATCGGCTGTCTGCTGTTGTCTCCATTGTGCGTGACCGCTCAGTGCTGAAAGATTGCAGCCCGCCGTACAGACCACTTTAAAGGCTTTGAGAAACAGCAGCATGAATGCAACAAGCCGGCCCTTAATTACATTCGCACAAGATTTGTATTGGATTCCAGTGTTGCTGCCTGGCAGTGAGGGTGAGCTGTGCTGACTTACTGCACATTGAAACACATACCTTATTGTGCTTAAAGTTTAACTGGAAGAATTATGAAAGCATGAATTAATGAAACCTCCATTGTCTCTGCAGGGAATTTGACCTTGAAATTTGGCCTTTACAGCATGGACTTTGCACAAGCAATAGGTCAACACAGAGCTCAAATTAGAAAAACAATACACTGTAGAAGTCATATACTCAAAAGGCTGTTGTATAATACAAGTTCTGAAGCCCAGTCATATTAAGCACGTGGAAGCTGCAGGTGATAAATGCTGTGATACTTATTTCCTTGTTGCCTGGATGTGATGTATGTCCACCCAGCAGGTAAAACCGTATCTTCAGAAAACAAAGGGTCTGATGGATTTGCTTTGATCTTAAGAGCAAACTCATAAATCACTGCATACCCAATTGCTGTACATTGCTTTTTTCCCTCCCAATTCGAGTACTCTGTGCAGTTTGTCCTGAGCCAGAAAAACAACAGCATTGGCTGTTTGTTGGCACGTTTAAACAACCTGTGTGTATGTTTTCCTGAGAAGCAACCCCTTGCAGCAACACTAGTAATGACCGAACTCTGTCAGTTGCAAAGGTGGATGTAGCATGTATATGTTATCTTGCCCCCAGTCTTGGGGGGGAGAATGAGGTGGGGTTTTTTGTGTGACTTTGACATCTGAGACCAGTTTGCATCCCCAAAGAGATCTTTCTTTGAACTAAACCGAGTACCATTAGTGCTAAACATGACTGAAGAAAAAATGCTCATATGCGTAATGTTCGGGGACACATGGGTCACGCCTGGAAGGTACTTATTTTGTCATTTAGGAATTAGGACTTGTTAGTTTGCTTTCCCCCAACACTTCATACAGACAGTGAATCTACTCTGAATTATAATAAAATAATGACTGCACTGATCTGCAAAAACACTAACATTGGTGTTGGCATTCAAATTCAGCTTAACATCAATAATAAGAGCCAAGTATTTATACGCTTGAGCGTGGTCAGTGGTTTCAGCATTTACAAATTCTGGGGAAAGTTTTGGGGAAATCAAGGACCACTTTAGTTTCTTCAGTTTAATTATCGGGCACCAGCTATGAAAGTTGTTCTGATCTTTAAATGCTCTCTGCATAGTTTTTGCTGTGTATGAGTCAATGGCCTCTTAATGTACATTAGGTTAGGTATAATTGTTCTGCATATGGATTTAATTTCTGCAACATTTACCAGGACACTAAAATATATACAAACATATTTCAGCACCAAATGTTTTGTCTGTGGCCAAAGACCAGTGCATCTATACTCTTACTGGTCTTGGAAGAATGTAGAAATGTGAAATAAAACTAAACAAAGGAAGCATGAACTAAAACAGACAAGTTATAAAATCATCAGGTTTTAAAAGAAAACTAATAATAACAGGAAAATAATTTTTTTTTCAAAGCAAATAAAATGCACTTCAAAGAAATGTCATACTCACGTAAAATGAGGAAAGGCTCCCCGATAAAGATTACTGAGTCAGCCGGCGTCCTGGCTGCTTGCAGACGTCCTGAGTGACTCCACTTCCCATTAGCATTCCACAGGGACATCAGGTGTGGGTCTCGGAGGTTGTCATAGCGTTTGCTGTACCAGCTGCTCCGCTTTCTCGTAGCTAATGAGAGATTTTCTGCCACTTGTAAGATGTCGAATAAGCCATACGATCACCAGCAGGTTCCAGCTCCAAACATTGGCATTCGTATTGTTATTGAAACAAAATAAAACTGGAGAAAGACTTTAAAAAGATAAAAAAACAAGCGGCGAGCAGAGCAGCCACACTTCAGACTTGATGACTATGATGAGTAAATCATTACTGACCCTCTGCTCCTCTATTTTGAATGATTGGTGTCTTTGATTCTTCCAGTGTCTGCTGTTTCGTTTGACTGTTATTTTCATCAAGTACCACCTACAGAGTTGTGAGCTATCCAATCTAGGTGCTCGGTGTCCATATTAATATCTCTTATTTGCATTAAAAAAGAGAAGGCTATTCTAGAAATGTGACGATTTATCTGCCAGTTGTTTTTCATTGGGCATACGTTATCACAGTGTTCGCTGACGGGAAAACAGCTCGCACAGAAACAGCATGTTAAGAGCCAGACAAGTGGTCTGTTTTGTGTCTGGATGACCGAAGCCCTGAGGTCAGCGCTGCCATCCCAGCCGTGTCACTCATAACATAGACACAGCACAGGCACAAAGAGCGCTTGAAACAGCAGCCACAAGCATCAGGCTGCCTGCGATTGATCACTTTGACACAGTTCAATAGTCTGTCATTAATGTGAGGGGCCTTGAAAATGTGGCTCTTTTACGATGAGCTGTCATTCCTAATAAAACATTCCTGTGGACTACTGGATCAGCTGCGGCTCGAGATGGGGGCACAGAAAAGGGCATAGCATTTGTATCAGTGCAGCCGGGGCCTCGCGGCGTAGCGGGTAGAGTTTCCTGCTTTTCCACCGTTTTAATTTTGCATTCTTCCTGTTGGAATACTAATTCAAACATTTGCTTCGTTCTTCCTTGAAATTCAGGCTCCTGCGAGAGAAGGCTGGCATTTGCGTTGATCAGTCATGCACTCGGATCCTGCCTTCTTCCGCGTTCCCGTGTGTGCCACGGTGTCAATTAAACCTGAGGTCTGCTGTGCTCTAGCTGGCTGACTCTGTCTAATGGGGCTCCTTGCAAAGAGACTATCCATAATAGAATTAATAATGAAATACTCTTGCGGAAAGGGCTCAGTTATCATCCCGATCTCATCCGTGGCGAATTCTTGCCGAGCTCTCTCGCTCTCAGAAATAAAACATTAGAAACAACTGGACAAAAAAAACGAAACCCCAAGCCTAGCCATAAAAGTTAAAGAGTTCACGGTGCATTCAATTCCAATGAGCTCCAATCCTACCTGGCGTCCTGGTGATTAAAAGCACTTGTGTGTGTTTCGGGAAGGGAAGTGGAAGTGTGGTGTTGTAGAGATGCAATTCAGATCTATCGGCGGACAGAGGAAGGGAGCTGACAAGGAGCAGAAGGGTTTATTAGTGCTCTTCCTTCTGCTCGCTGCCACAGAAATAGCACAGAGAGGATGAGTGATACTGCTGTGGAAGAGAGAGCTGTACTCTTTCCAGCAACCTGAGAAGAAGTGCAAAAATACAGTCGTAAATATAAAACATTTTTTGTAAAATAAAGGAAATGTTTTACAAAGCTGTAGCTGTTCATGCCACACAGGAGTTGAGTGATGTGTTTATATTTCCAGTAGTAGCAACAGCGGCTGGAATAAATGGAGGAGCTGGGCTGTTGTCATGAACAGCATTTGTCACCATGGCTGAATGGGCAAAGAAAAGAGCGTCACCCACAGAAACTCAAAAGACCATCAACAGAAAATACATAGGAAAAACCCAGGCACAGCATTTTAACACAATAAAAATGCCTCAAGTAAGCCGGGTGTATTCGAAAGAAATGTTATTTCATATGAATGGTGGCCTTAGAGCTTTGACAGTTTGTGCAGTGGAGGAAAATCTGTCAAGTAAACGCTCTTTCAGTTGTATTTCTTTTTCCCAATGTATCAACAGTGAAAAAGAAGCAGCCTTCTCATTCATTTGAACGAACGCAGCGTTGGTTGCCAACGCAGAAGGCTCCTGCAACACAAACCCAGACTTCATCCAGCAAGGCCATTCAAATACATGGCAGCACACAGCCGTGGAGGATTACTTAACACGAACGGCATACTGCCGCTGTTTCCCTTGGGATCGTTGTGAGAAAACAACTGCAGCTGTGAAAACTTTCCACAGTATAAAATCCTGTTTTCTGAGAGTTTCGGGATACTGTAATACTGTAACCCCAAAGCTCTACCTAATACATCCAAGTTTGACCAGGGTACGACAAAGGTACGACAAAGGCACGACTGTAACTTCAAGAAGCAGCTATAATACTGTCATCATAGTATATAGCATATGCTGTTTTCCTCTTCTGTATGCCAAAAACTGTTGACGTTGTGTGACATTGCCGCCACAGTACAATATCACACTCACCAGGACCTGGGAAGCTGTGGGTTTAAATGCATTTAGTTGATTATGTGAAGAGGAAGTAGCTGTACTTGGGGGATAAGTTGCTCCTAAAGCTACACTACACCTTGACCTGTCTCTATGCTGAAAAGTGCCCTTCAGAGATATACAGTTATATATCAGTTGTTTCATGTGTGGTAAGACAGCAAGCGTATTTCTCAAGGTGAGTTGGTGTCCAAAGTCAGATACATTTCTATCTACAAGTGCAGACATTTATTTATATATTAGAAAAGCAACTAGAAACATGATGAATATGTTCTTCTGGCATTGCTGCTGGTTTTTATTTGATGGCAGTATTTCAAAGATATTGTGATGTTTTCACAACTAACTGGAGGTGACATTATAGATTTCCTGAGCAGTGGGCAGGCTGTGAACAAAGTACTTGTGGTTCCTGGATGGGCCTGGTAGAACGAGTGATTATACCCTCAGGCCATGCGTGTGTGTCTGTGGCAGCATTGTAGGTGTGTGTGTTACTGTTTGTGCTATGTGCGCCCCTTAATGCACTCCTGGCCCCCGTCCAGGGTGAGTGATCAGGGCAGTCTGTGGGATTGAATCCAGCCGGGTCTGCCCTAACACCAGGCTCTGCAGCAGGCTGAGGGCTCTTTTCATTGCCCCCCTGTCTGTCCCCGAGCATGACTGCTGCTGATGGGATCATAGCTGTGGATCACTACTGCTAATAACACTCCACACCCCTCCTCTCTCTAACTGGCAAGGGGCATTGCGTGCTTGACACTCACAAACACAGTGCTTCATTTCCATGTTAGAACGGGCGAATACCAATCACATGTGACGATGCAGCAGGAAAGTATTGCTTCTTGATGCCTTTTTCCATCTTTTTAAAGATTTTGCTTTGTTAATAATTAATCTGAATGCCAAACATTCTCAAGTTCCTCCCACGCAAATGTGAGGATGTCCTGCCTGTCTCTGTTTTATAAAATTGCAAATTGGGTGTTGGACTGTTGGTCGGGCAAGCGTTGCAGCTCTACTTGTCTTTTGTTCTAGTTGGAAGTAGAGAGTAACCAGATATGTGCAGGATTGATAATACATGTCACTTAAAATCTCATATACATGCAAACACAAACAAGCCACAGAAAGCTGGATGATCATATGCTCAGATTTCTTTGGTAATGATAAAAAACTGCACGTAACATGGAAGAAGTTCTACTCTGCAGCTGTTCAGAGCTTTTTAACCTCTTTGACACATTTAGGTGTCAGCACTCTCAATAGCCTCGTTTCCAGCAGCTGTTTTTTGGAAAACAAGCTCTGATACACTCTTCGCACTACCTGTCCAGCACCGAACAGCACACAGATGAAGTTAGAGACCAAACCAGATCTAAAAGGAGAGCGAAGAACATTCAACAGGAACTCCAAATAAGTGATGATGGCGCTCTGTGTCTCTTTGCTCAAACATAAGGCCGTAATATAGTCAATATGTGTCAGTCAACTTCTTTTGGACTTTCTATGTCCCCAACTTTAATGCCATTGTTTATCACATCATCAGCTCATAACTTACTGAAGGAAATATCATCACATGCACTGTGGATATTATTAAGACATAGCTGTAATAGTTAACACAAAAAGTATTCACACAAACACACATCAGCAGCTGCACCTTGATATGTATCTTCTGTGTGTGTGTTTGTGACTGTACACGCTGCAGCCACACGCCGTGTATCTGTGAAGCTTCGCTCATCATATCGAGTGATATGTTTTGATCCGGGCTGTCTTTGAAGTCGGATGAAATAAATTTGCTCATCAATTACGCCGCCTGGCTCGGCCTTCTGTGCGCGTTTTGTTTGGTGTCCGCTCCAGTTAATTAGAACAGAACGTGTCGCGCCGTCCTTCAGATAGCAGCTAGTAAGTGCGAGCTGTCTGAATCGCTGCCTCATAACGCCTGCTCTGCTGTCCTGACAGGAAGCAGTGGCATGCACAATGGCAGGGCTATACAGTGGTGTGTTGCAAAAGATGCACTTAATAATGTACTCCTGCACTCTGTAGGTCATCCGAGCATCGACAGGGCAACAGCTACGAACCAATCAGTCGCATGTTTCTGCCTCACATAAACACACTATTGTTTGTTGTGTTGGTGTGTGAGCTGGTTTAGGATTCCTCGGATGCTTGGTGACATTCCAACTCCTTGATGTTTGTAGTGAAGAGATAGTCTTAATGCCACTATCTTCTGTTATCAGCTGTTATCAGCCCAGCCGCCATCGCCCTGCTGTGTCTGTAACTCATCACAGGGACGTGTTTAAAGCAGCATTGAGCAGCCCCAAACGACACACACTGATCCTGAAGCAGGACCACAGACCACCATGGTCCTTGAATGAGATCGAGGATGTCTCAGGCCAAATTAGCTTCAGTGTTTTTGCTCGAGATGCACTGATGTGGAATTTCTGGGCCAATAACAGATATTCTGTTTGTCTGTTTGTTGTAGTTTATACCAATATGATAACAGATAACATTATCTGTAAAGATGTATGGAGGGCAATAAAGGCAAACATGAACCTGCCTGCATTTCTTCTGACATTCTTCTTTGTTGTGTTAACAGGCAGCAATGCAGTTACTTTGAAGCCGTCTATCTGCCAGTGAGTTCATTACATTTGCAGTGATCATTCACAGTCACAGAGTATCTGCACTCTGCCAGATAGTTATACTGGCAACAGATATAACATGCGTCCCTATTCATTTCACTAGTTACAAGTTTGGCGTGTTACAAGAATGACTACAGGATTTGTTTATTGCATTTCTTTTATCATCAAAAAGAAAAGAAAAAAGTGAAACGACAAATCGGAGTTGGTAGACCTTGCAATTCATTTGAAATTGTTGTCTGTGGTCTGTTGGGCTGAAACTAAGGATTCTTTTCCTCATCAATTAATTGTTTACTCGGTAAAGTGTCATACTACAAGGACTGCAAGCTCCTTTAGGTGTCGTCTTCAAATTGTTTATTTGGTCTGAACAACAGGGATTCAGTTCATGTGTAATGAACACGTGTTTGATAAATAACTCTGTGAGTCAACTGCTTGCTACACTGAACGTAAAAATATTGCGCACCGTTGCAGTCTGCCCTGTACACGTCTAATCGGTTCTTATTTTTTAGCAAAGAATACAAAAACACAGGAGCCTGGATTAAAGCCCCCCCCCGAAACAGCCTTTTCTTTGTGACCTTTGCCTCTCCAATTAACAACCTCCACTCCGTGCATCACACACCCCTCTTTGGTCGCTGTCAAGCCAGAAATGTGTTGGACAGACCTTTTGTGTGGGTTGTTATTCATGTCTCTGCCTTTTAGTTCCCTAATAGCCCATCATGTGGGCACTGTCCCTCTGACCTCGCGCTGCTGACACATTGCTCTGCTAAGCGACAAGGAAAAGGTCACGACTCCGGAGAGTGGGATGCACAAGAAATTATATCACTTTGTTCTGAATACTAAATGCACTGAATTCATTAATAGGTTGTGTTGAATTTAACTGACAAATCTGAAAGTAGTTGTTTGATGGATTTGTCTGAAGTCAATTACCTTTGAACTTTACAGTTTCCCCTCTAAAAATGAAGCGCTACTTGCAGCCTCTCTTCACATATATTGCTTAATGTTTGGTGGAACTACTCATAACTTACAATTTCCCTTTTTGGATTCTTTCTTTTGAATCATTTTTAATAGCCGGAGAAGGTAAAAGCATCCAGTCTTTACAAAAAAAAACTATATTAAAGAAGAATATTAAAAAAAAAACATCTTGTGATGCTTTTTTGTCTTGTGACCCATTCGGATCGAAAGAAGATTAGTCTACAACATTGTTTAATTGTTCAATTCAATGTATTAATTGTTTGCCATTAATCAAGCAAGAATGTCAAACATTTCCTGGTGTCATCTTCTCAATTGTGAGGATTTTGGGCTTTTCTCTGTTTCATGTCACTGTAAACTGGTTTAAACAAATATGTTTGTCTTGTGTTTGGAGTGAAAAAAACTAGCAAACTAAAGACGTCGCCATGTGTTTTTAGAAACCTTTTTCCAAAATGTCAGATTAAACAATTAAGGCTTTGGGTGAAATATCTAAACGTAATCTACATGTTTTTATAGAAGATAGTATAGCTGCTACTGTACGAGCAGCATGTACATTCTCAACATCAGGACCACATTTCTTAAACTAAGTGTAACGGCTCAGGATTACCAAGTCTGGACCCAAAATCATGGCAGGTACATTTTAAATTATGTTTTACTGGTGGTCAGAAAGAGGTAACAGTCAATACCGCACTGGCAAGAAAGGTAAGGCAAACATATCCGGTTAGAGATCAGGTAAAGAGGCTGTAGTCGAGAGAGATGATGGCTGGAGCGCTAAGTTGAAAGCACGTAAGACGATCTGGCAGAGGATGAATGGGAAGGGGCCGGTAGGTATACTAATAGGGGAGTGGGAACAAGCGCGCAGGTGGGCCGAGCGAGGTTGGGTGATGGGAAATGGTGGAAACACGGGGGTTACTGCAGGGCAGGGGGGAGTAGTTAGTATACAGCCAGAGCAGAGAGCAGATAGAAAGGCTGGAACTGGTTAAAGTACAGGATGCTGACTGCTTCCAATGAATATCTTAAGACATCATCAACCGTAATTAGACTCACTTTTTAATAAGTAGCAAACAGCTTTTTTGTGGTGTACAGTGCTGTACAACAGTGTCTGATGCATCACCACTGGCATTTACATGGTGTTTTGAAACTACTGGTTTCCCTGCGAGGCCAACTGCAATAATGCATCTGAGCTCAGCCTGTAAAGCAACTCTCTAATGTGAAACTGGTGGCCAGAATTGAACACTTTCTTACTCCCCGAGTTCTCTGAACTAGTTGGGTGAGCTCAAATCAATACTGGCCCGGGGGCTCCCAGGTTCATACAATGAAACAGTATCAGGTAGACAGAGAGAGAGAGAAATGCAGTCGATAATATCACATTATGGTTCCTGTGTGTGTGAATGAGGGTGTGAGACTGTGGTTGACAGTGCCAAGTGAAATCATAATAGACTTTCTGAGGGCCAGACAGAGTGTGTTATTACAGACTGGGGATGTGGAAAGGTATAAAATGGCTGGTTGTTACAGGTGTGTGTTTGATGTGGGAGACTGTGTGTGTGTGTGTGTGTGTGTGTGAGGGTTTCACAGTGTATCTCATGGATCACACATGTAATTGTACATGTGGCAGCGTAGACGTGTGTGTGTGTGTGTGTGATAAGAAAGACAGAGAGATACTGAAGCATCCCCAGCCTCAGCAGAGTCTGCCAATCAACCCCTGTAATAATACTGCACTCTGACTGACATTCACTGACCATTAATAGCCGCCTCCTTGGCCTAAACCCATTATCCTTCAATCAAACTCTTCCCCAATCACTTCTGGTCAAGTCACACTCTTCTACTGATTGTTACTGTTGCTACAAGTGGCATATAATTTGGGTACACTTTTACAAGAGGCCAACATTTGTTTAGTCATTTTTTCAGCGTGATTCAGCTGAAGATATACAAAAACCTGACAATTTTTAATCTTTAGAAAAGAAAAGCAGCTGTAATCAGGAGAGGAAAGATTGGACATTAAAAACAAACCGTTGCTAGTCAGAGCTGTTGTTGCCTGGCGGATTTAACAGTTCTGTAAAAATGTTTGTGCAAAGTTGCTGTTTTGTCACTAGGGCCCGTCAGTGATTTGTTAGGAGGGATGGCTAAATACATATTTCGTGCCTCTATTCTTGGACTGCATTTTAATAATGCTTATAGGACCACTACGGACAGCAGCGTGTCTCACGATCCCCTCGATCTTTCTCAACCACACGTTGCTACTTGTCACTCTGATCATGAAGGTTACACTATACACTCTGTAGAGGCTACACAATCAAATATTTATAATATATAGTTTAAAGAATATAATAGATCCAAGACGGGACTTGGATCTATTAGACGCACTAACAAATCCGTCTGCTACTTCAGCGCCATGGATCAATACACAGCACAGTTAGGCTACTGGCAACATGCACAAACCTCGGATAAAGGATCAATGATATTCAACCCCTCTGACCCTGCACTCTCTCTGCTGCTAGGGGATGAAGGGGGCGGGGGTGGCAGGTTAATTTTGCTAATTTCGCTGACAAATCGCCTACTGACTGTTACATTTTTTCATGTTCTTTTAGCATCTAATGTCCAATTGTTTACCAGCAAAATCATTGTCAAGCTGATCTCACTAGTAATGAATCAAAAGTTTGATTGATTTGATCTATGATCTGGGTTGAGGACACGTCTGCAGTGAAACACTGACTGCTCCTCTCTGAATGAATGAGAGCCACAGAAACATGTGACTTCAAATACAACTGCGTGAGTTACTCGATGCTATTAACCTAATATGAGAGAATGAATTATGTAATTTGAGGACATGAAGAAAGTCAAGGGCACGAGTTATTAATTTAATGGAACAAATTACTGATTAGTACACACAGATTAATAACTTGAGGGTACAAGTTACTAATTTGTGTGCACAAATGATAAAAACACCCCACATCTTCCTCTGATCCCTGTCTCAAGGACTCAAGGTCTGCTTACTCACTGGTTCAGGAGCTTTCAACCCCATGTTACAGTCTTCATCAGCCGATGAAGTTTTCTCCGTTGTCATGGATCTGCAGATTTAGCATTAGCTGTGTCCTGAATGATTTATTTACTATAAAGTGCCCTGTATCTACTTTCTGCCATTATTTGTGAGTGTCTAATTGCATTGCAAGCGTTTTGTAGTGAAGATTACAATTGAGAATTGCACTTCACCTTGTCAGTGACGACACAGAATGATGATGAGGAAGTGTTTGAAATCTCAATGTACTGCTCACTGTAGAGAAGTGAGTGTCTGTTATTAAGGGAGAAGTGAGTGAGTGAGTGAACGAGGGAGTGATTTTGGACACAGCCATTACATCTGACAAAGGAGCAAACTATGGAACAAGCAAAGAAGTGGATCTTGAACGGAGATTGTTTTGTCAGCTGCTGTTTACAAAGTCAAGCTCAAAAACGGTGGTGTTTTTGAATGAAAGATGGTGGACATTTTGACTTTTATAATGTGATTCATCTGCAGATATCCACACACAAGGAAGAAGAAAGGAAGAAAATAACTCACTAGAAAGGCATACAGACAGCCAGGTATTATACTGAGCCTGTTTATCCCTCCCACAATCCCACAGATTGCCCACAGATACACACATGCTCAGGAAGAAAGATGTGCGCGCACATCCTGTGTCTTTTTCTCTCCGTCCCTGTGTTTTGTGTTGTCTCCTCTCACATCACATCTCAGCTGACAGTCCCACAGCCATATGAGCACATCAGATGCCGCCCTCCCTCAGGCACCATAATGCCTTGATTCCAGCACAGCCTCTGATTTGATATCGGACATAATCCAGACAGCGCCTGCCAACCTCACCACCTTATCAGCCCTGTCACTCAATTTGGTCTCCAAACGCACACACACACACACACACACACACACACAAACACAGGCCCGAGGTCAACCCTCCCTCATTCCTAAAGAAGATCCTTTCTCCGGTTGTGCCTGCCTTCTCAAGCATGAGTGAAGCGACTCAATAACAAGAGGCGCTTGCCATGACCCCTCCGTCGCCCTTTCTTTTCCGAGAAGAGGAAGAATCTTCATCGCACATTCCTGCGTCCTTCCCCCAAGTGTGTTGTCTACATGTTCGGCCCAGTTCCCTGCATACTCTCATGAGGCCCCAGTTGCCCCTGCCCACCCCCTATCGCAGTGCAGGCATTAAAGAGATTGGTGGGGTTGAGCTATTGAGTTGAATTAGACATGGTCAGTGTAGCCTTGGCTGGACCAAACCCCCTGAGGGCAAGAGTGGGAGAGGTTGAATGGGATGGGAATATGGTGGCAATATGCATCCGCAGAGTGGTTGTCGGCATTTATCACAATGTTGTAAGCTTGGTTTGATTTGTTAGTTTGATTAAACAGAGACACGTGCAAACACTCATGCTGTGCTGAACATGAACTTCTTCACGTTAACAGAAACGACAGTGAGATAACATGTAAAATGAGCTCTGCTGCATTTTGTTCTGGTTAAAAACCTGCTTGATTTACACTCGGAATCGGAGGCATCGATCTTGTGTTTAGCTCCTTAAAGAAACAGATGTTATTTCCTTCTGTTGTAATTCATTTTTGTGTGCCAAAGCGAATTCATGTGAGCCTTTGGATGGGAAGGTATTGGTATTCCTGTGCCATACACGCTAATGATGAGCATTGGGAGGATCGCAAAAGGTTCTGTAGGAACAACACATTTTTCATGTGCTTAAAGCTCTGGAGGGGCTTAACTTAAAATCCTGCTAAAAGACAGTTAACAATGATGTCTAATCACTTCTAACGAATCAAAGAAAAAGGGAAAAGATTCCTCCACCGGGAGCTTTGCTGCAGAAATTACCAATAACATTTCTTAACTGCTATCTGTGATGACAGGTTTTTCTAAAAGCAACAAACATTGATTTTATTTTTCCCCCCCGCTGGTCACACAGACTTCCTTCCTTGTCCTGCTTCAAAATGGAATAAAATAGGCATTTCTTTTATACATGCTGCAACTGCTTCCCAATGGGCCAGATGCAATTTAATCAGTGTCGTAATAGATTCTGATGAGATTGGGCTCGGGGAGATAGCATTGAGTTGTAATTAGAGGTTCTCCCCTTGCAGGCTAGGTTGAAATGAAGAAGCAAACACCCAGCAAAGGTGCAGCGGACTCTGGAAACTCTTGTTCCATAACTGTCTCGAGAGGGATGGAAGAAAGAAATGAGGGAGCAGAGTGCAAAGCCAATAAGGAGCGATAAGAGAGGGAGGAGGTAAAATGTGAGATGGGGGGGAGGGCATTAAGACGAGGAGGATCGACACACCTGCCGAGAGGCCCTGCTGCCTGGTGGAATTTGATGTGATGTCATTATGATGACCCCTTGACCGACCTCTTTCCCGGAGACTTTTGTCTCTAGCTGCAGGCCATCAGTAACCTCCGGAGCCCGGGCTGTCAGGCAGAACATCTTCAGACAACACAGTTTCAGCTAAATGAACGAGGGAAGTGGGAGAAGTGTCCACATTCACTGTAGCTAAATACATGCAGAACATGGATATACACACTTCCCGCGTTTTATTGTCCTAAGCACTTCACTTCCCCACCGTGTTGCATGAGTGGGCAGTCCGCCATCCAGCTCACCCCACCCCCCCAGGAGACTGTTGAGGCCTGTGCCGAAATACACTCAACCTGGTTCCCGCTGCTTGACTACCAACTTGCCGCTCTGTTGCCATAGATACACGCTGGCATTGGCAGGGACTTATGAGAGCCTGTGCTCAGGAAAGGTTGAGATCTACAGGCTGCAGTCTGGATAAAGAGTGGAAATGATTTTTTAAGAGAGCTTACCTAGTTTATCTGGGTTGAGCCGTCCAAAATTATCTTAGCACCAAATCACTGCAGTGATTTTTTTATTATAAGCCACTGGGAGAATGAACTGAGTTGTTGTACTACTTTGGGTTACAACAAGCTGCACTATGCTGAAGCATCCCGGTAAGATATTAATACAGTATTAGTACAGTACACCTTAACAGGAAATACGCTGCCTCTAGCTTTTAAACATTTAGGTCAAATTGTGGGTCTACTGTAAATTGAAGAGTACACAGCCAGAGGTGAGAGGGCACATTTACAAAAATATTGGACTTCATTACAGTTTTTAGGTAGTGCTACTTTGTTATTGAGTATGTACATTTTGACTTTTATCCCAGACATTATACTATCACACAAAATGCATCTGACAGCTTTAGCTACTAGTTACATTGCAGATTCAGATTGTACATCCAATTTGAGAAAAGCTGGTGAATGTCATGCATGAAAGAAAAGAAGGTGTGAGAAAAGACATTGTTTCAGCAGACTGAAGAGATTTTCTCTTTGTTTTAAAAACTTGTGACGGGTTGCATAATTTTATATTAAGTTTGAATTACTGACTAACTGAGAATGAGAGTTTTATCTGACAAGCAAAATCTTCTAAATCTGCCAATAAAGTGAGAAATACAGTACCAGTCAAAAGTTTGGACACACTTTCCAAACTTGTGTCCAAACTTTTGACTGGTACTGTATAACTTGACTATTTGACTATTGGACTACTTTTATTAAAGTCCAACTAAAATCACCCTTTACTTATCTGTTATTGAAGACAAAAATTATGTTTTTTATTCTATTTTATTCTGTTAGAAGTGGGAAAGGGTCTTTTCAGAAGGGGAATATCAGAAATGCTTCTTTTTGTCTCAGCAGCTGAAGGGTTGTATCATGGTATCAGGTATTGACAATTAAGGACCATGGCAGCATCTAAACGGACCAAAGTGACATTTACAGGCGTGCTTTCATGCTGTTTAATGTGCTGCCCACAGCTGACTTAGCTATCTAACTGGCATTAGCAGTGCGCTTTTCCCTGGTGAATGTTTGGTGGCTCGTTCAGTAAGCTAAGGTACAGGACAAGACGTGTGTTCACGTTTATAAGTTGGATAAGAAAGAGACTGCTGCTGTGTGGCTGTCTGCCTGATAGAACGGTGACGTTACTGCTTCATGTAATATGGTTTAAAATGAAGTGCAAAGATGGAGCCCCCCCATCATGAAACTGAAAAATGTAATAATATGCGTTTCTCGAAGGAGCTCAGGACAGTTACAGAGCAGATGTGTATGCTGTAGCAGACAGACACAAAGAGAAAAATGCTTTATTTTCAGTTGGACTTCATATAAGCAATGAAAGCTCAGAAATCCAAGATTAAGGTGTTTAAAACTACATTGACTTTTATTACTACTCAATTTAAGAGACAGCACTAAAACGATCTGCAAGAACCTAACAACCTTGAAATGAGGCATAAATTCTGCTTCTTTAAACATCATGGTGAGGAGCTCTAGCAGCAGGTTGTAACACCCCCACCCCCCCTCATCACACACCCCTCTGTGCACATACTGCAGGAATCACCAGTGCAGAGTAATTTCACACTGAATACTTTCAATACCTGAGTACACTTTACAGCTAATTCTGTTGGCTGCAGGACTTTCACTTGGAGCAGTTTTTCATTTGGTCGTACTTTTTTGAAAGGACTCTTCCTACTATAAACACTATTTTCTCAGTATTAAGGCAGTAAATCTGTCTCCTCAACGATTACAAAGTTATTGACAAAGAGACGTGTCTGGACATCTGTTAGTCCAATCCACACCTTTACAGTACCCCGCAAGTCCTCAGCATATAGTGCACCTTTAATCGACTCATCGTGCCTGACAGGATGTCTCAGTGAGCCTTTTTAAAAGCTTCCAGCGTGTGTGTGTGTGTGTGTGTGTGTGTGTGTCAGTGTTTATGGAGACGGTTCATCCGATGGTATGGATTGTCCGGGTTCCTTGCTGACAAAGATGTTGTTAATCCAGAACACAGCAGGATGGGAAATTGGATGGACTCTATCAGGCCTCTTTGGAGTAGCCTTAAGGAGCCATGCCTGGTATAAACACACACACACACACACACACACACACACACATACACACACACACACACTCAGGAGTGGATGTTGGCACACAGCATGTGTCAGTTCTGCCCACTCGCTGTGACCCAATATGGAGTGTGACCAGCTGTCCATGGCTGGATTTTGCCAGTTTTCAGAGCTGGGACTGTGTGTGTGTGTGTGTGTGTGTGTGTGTGTGTGTGTGTGTGTGTGCATCTGGGTTTGCTTGAGTGTATGACATGACTTTAAACTGAATTTTTTGACACCCACACACAAACCTCATCCTGCTGCTGACAGTACGGTTCCCTCTTTGTGAGTCAATGCCAAAATACCTCATCCACCAAAGTCTAACTTGCAGCAGAGTTGTGCTCATCTGTCATGATCGCCTGCCCTGCGTGCTCTCAGTCCAGCTTTTAGACTAACGAGAGGATTTGTAGAGTCAGCCTTTGACTTTCAGGACTCATTGATTTAATGCGAATTAAGCACCTGCCAACTCCCCTCCTGCGGATGATAGAATTAAAGAAATGGGGGTTTCCTAGTGGGGAAAACTCCACCCTGTAAGCATAATGTTCTCGGTTTGATTTCACTCAGGAACTTTAACCATATGTCACCCGGCACAGTCTCTCTCCCCATGTTTCATGTCCCTCTCTAATGTCAGCTATCTTATAAAAGTGAAAATGTCAGAAAAATAAAAATGAATAAAGTGAAGGAATGATTTCTATACCTCTTCGCTCTCTCTTTTATATATCTGGTTGTATTGTACTGCTTTGTGGCAATGCTGGTCTTACAGGATGTTTTGCACCAATGTGATAATGGACCTTCCTTTTTTTTTTATGAATACACTGATTAAGCCAAAAACAACACCAAGAAATGTGACGAAAAAGGAAACCAAGAGATTAGAAAGATAACCATGCATCAGTCTGTGCAAAGCCTCCCAAATGAATTATGAAACAGACACACAGTCAGTCAGGAGAAAATTGAGAACATATGGTCCCACTTTATATACTTTTTTGTTTTGATTAAAATAAGTGCTGCAACATTTTGAACAACAGACGTTGCTGTGCTTCATTTTAGCTGAAGCAGGTATCCGTGCCATTTAAATGGACAAAAAAAAAGACTGGAGAGCTTTTTGGCAAGTCACTCAAAACGAAGACAAGACTCAAATATGAGTCATAAATCCTGAATGATTTGAATATTATTAAAAAATATGCACAGTGCAAATTCTAACAATGCATTCAGGTTGGTAAGATGGTCAGTCCTTAACATCAGCTAATCACTTGTGCAGATTCAGTCTTATTCACTTCACTTCATTTGCATAAAAATGACCAAAACTTCCAAACTAAATAAAAAAATATATAATTGCAACCATAACAGATTTCTATGATCTGAAATCTACAGTGTCAAATGCTGAACTCACTGTCATCGGCATTCAAGTGTGGTTTCAGTCCAACTGATGGAAAGCAGACTGAGTGTAGTGTTGTGAGGAAGCATCTCATTCCTCACTCTGACTATGACCATTGTGTATGTATATAAACGGATACACTGCATGCATAATTATGTTGGACACTGTATACATAGAAATAATGACACAATTACCAGTGTGTGTAAATTAACATGTTCAAGTTTATTGTTATACAGCAAACCTACCACAGTTAGATTCTGGAGGGGAATCCAACGTCTGCAGCCGGCAGAGAAGGTTGACACACCTGAAGTCCTTTTTAAATATAATGCCAGGATATGATTGGCTAGCTCTAACAAGGTGAAGGCCCTCATGGCAGAATAGGTTGGAAGAAAGATAGTTGAGAGAGAGTGGAAGATAGACGGTTGTTTAGGTATGTAGAGTGGAGTAAAGCTGGGAGTAGGGTTTTTCTTTGTTTTCATTCTTTACAGACCTGAAATATGGCTGAGGTCTTTATGACTGTTTTGTTTTGTTTGTTCATTTTGTTTCGTTATTCTGTTTTGGAAACCGTATTGTCTACTGGACTGACAATGAAAGAACAACAGTTTTTGTTCATCATACAACTGCCTCCCTCGTGCTAATTGGTCTACACCTCCACGGCCGTCCTACAACAAGTGTACACAGAGAAAACTGAGCTTGACTTCTGAGCCATGTGAGCTCAGCGATCACACTGCAACGTGATCTTGCCAAGGTTTTGGCAACAGGTGTAACAGAACCCAAACAACGACAAGCTGTTAGGGCTAAAAGGCTGTTTACTCGGCTGTTGGGCTGGATTACTCTTTCCAAATGTCTCCAACTTCCAGGTAAACAGTAAGATAGCAACGGTCAAGTCTCCGGGGAGAATCAGAGACTCACCATATTTTTCGAAGAACCTAAGAAGAGCTATGCAGGCAGGTAGCAGGTCACTTGGGAGGTCAGGTGATGTGCAGAAGCAGGGATATTACCAAAGGAAACTAGTGCACAGGTGTCTAGAACTAGAACAGTGGTCGTTAACCGTGGCACTATGGGAGCCTTAAACACTGCAGAGTGAGTTTCCATCTCTACCTAAGGGGTCGATTCAGAGGCATGAGAGGGAGATCATGCAGACGTCACAATGGCATCATCGACGCTGATGGCACACTCCAACATTCATGCTTGCTCTGTAAACAACAAACAACTCTTTGAAAATCAGACATCTGCCTGCAGGAGTGGCATAAAGCTGCTGGCTCGAGTGGCCTGTATGTGCCCTGTAGAGGAGATTTAAGCTTTTTTCTATTGTTATGACACTTCAGTCTGGATGGCAAAACATTTTGAGGCAGAAACATTGTATCTGTATTAGTGTGAGATGGCCTGATGATGCCTTGAAAAGGCCTTGTCTAATACATTATACATTTCAAACGGGCCTACATTTGGTGAGATTAGAACCATCAGTACCAAGCTTTTTAAGTAAGGCTCAAACACAGGCACTCTCTATCATACATAGGCTTCCCGATGTAAGCCGGTGTATGATAGAGAGCGAGCCAGAGACCTGAAACTGATGGATGTGTCACTTAAACTGGACTCTTTGCATTGCATTTCATTCGCCTGCACCTGTAGCAGCACACAGACTGGGACTCGTGCTTTTTGAACTGCAGAGCTACTTTCAGTCTGAAAGCTTGAGACCCATCCAGCCTGGCTGAGTGAAGTGTAGAGCAGAGTGCACGGAATACTTCCACCTGCTTCATCAACAGTATGTTTGTTGGCAGTAGCTGGGGGCCTGTTGACTCCACTGTTTTGTAATGACAAACATGGGGCATTCTGTGCATTTGCCTAATTAGTTACCAGCTGTAGTGAGAGGGATAATTGATTGCAGGGCAACATGGTTGATTTGCAACTCAACCAAGCTAATAATTTGTTATTGATTCAAGCATTAGCGAGGAAAACGCTGCCGAGAGATGTAGCCCAGCCAAAGTGCTGCAGAAAGTTGGTGCTCTCAGTTTTTAATCTACTTAAATGATATTACACCTCGCTAAGCTAACATCGTAAGGAGCGCAGAGCGGGAGATGATGAACTGCTGGTTTCAGCTTAGCACTGTAGACTCATATGTTATGACTGGAGCAGATTACATTTAGTCAGGAAGCATGAGAGTGTCTGTATGTGTGTGTGTGTGTGTGTGTGTGCGTCTCTGCTTAAATAACATCTGAATATGGAGGTCGGGGAATGACTGGATGGTATTCACGTGTTGATATGCATTCAGTTGTGCAAACATTTCTGCTTCATTGACTTCTGCCTCATTCAACAGTCCACTCCTGCATTCGATTTTCTGATTTTAATCAGCCATTAAATGAACTCCCAAAGTTTAATTGCACATTTTAGGTAATTTTCTCGAGGTCAGAGGTTAGGTATTACATTGAGATGGCTCATTGCTGAAGTGTAAGAGTTTTCTGGGCAGTTTTTTCACTCTGTGTCCTTCACACCCTCCATCTTTTTTCTCCTGTATTTTGGTTTCCTCAGCTTTATATCTCGTCTGTTCAGCCACCCTCCAGTTACCTAACATCCTTGCTTTCATCCCACGGTTATGTCCTTTAAAACAAAATTTTATACCTCTGCCTTACTTTTTTTATTCTGTTTCTGTTCCTCTATGTTGGATTCAGAGCCCGCAGGAATTGAAAGTCAGAGGGAAGAAATAATTTTGAAGTGACTCAGAGAGAGCTTCTTTTCTTTGGAGCCAAGTGTAAAAATGTTGCATTGAGGTGCTGAAGTCATCTCTTCTCTCCTCCAGCTGTATCCCAGAGGCCCACCTTGGCAGTTAGAGGAGAGGTCATCACCATGACAGCGTCCTCGCAGGACTCCAGCCCCTCGTCTATGGCCGGCCTCTTTCTGCTCCTCCTCTTCCTCCTCCCGACTGTCTTCACGCAGAACTCTGCTGCGCCGACGGCCCCGACCCCGTCGCCGTTTGACCCGCCGACGCCAGCAGAGTGCACGAAGAAAGAACATCCAAAGGTTTCCTTCCGAGGTCAGACATCATCTATAAATCACTTGCTTTACATTAACATCTGATGCTGTATTCACTGTGGACACAAGAAAACGGCTATGGTTACTGTGAAACCTGCGTTTACGTTTCAGTTTCAGTTTCAGTCCGACTTTGGATTTAATTATTTGGAAACAGGGACCTACTGCTCTAAGTAATGATGTTAATCCTGTCGCACTGCTGCCACTGCAGTAATTTGTCTTTCATGTACATGCATTCTTTAAAAAAAGTGTAAACAGGGTGGAGAAGTTAGCTTTCTCCAGCTGAGATATCCTGGTTTCTATAGTCATAAAGCCCTATTACAGACCCTGGATTTCTAATCTGGAAAGCTGGTTATGCATGTTAGTACACTGACTGACACAATAAAGGTAATGGTACACTTATTTTGTGTGGGACTCTAGCTGTGTCTTACAATGGGGGCTTATTACTGATATTTCAGGCATGGTCACTTTTTAGTTTACCTCCAAATAAAAATAAAAAACCAGAATAATCCTTAAATGTTGAGTTTCCCATGTGACCTTTCGTCAAAGAAAAAAAGAAAATATCCGATTTTGGTGTCACAAAAACATTCAACAATCATACAGAGAGGAAGACATTCTCCTTTAACAGTATGTTGAGTCAAAAATAGAATAAATAATCAAGCCAGAAAGGAGTTCAACTTTTTCTCTGGTCACGCTCCACACTTTCACCTGAACACCCCGAAGCAGAAAATATCCCTGAGGGGTTGCCACAAGGAACTCTGCTTCTCTGACGTGGAAACACAAGTGATGGAGTTCATTTCCAAATAAGCCGCAGGAGGATACATCAAATTGGAACAATAGGTCAGAATAGACTTGGTTTGTGTCTGCATTATGTGTTTGGAACATGGAAATAATTGCTGCCATGTATCTTTAGGGGGACTGATGTCTGTATATCCAGAGACTGTGTACCCATACATGTGTTCTCTATGTACAGAAACATGCATGCCACTTTTCACAGCAACAAATTAAAAAATATCTCCGTACCAGCTGCAATGAAACCTCACAGTTTGGAATTCAAGTAGGTCAGCGTAGAGCTGTAAAAGGACAACAGGAAGAAAGAGGGGACAAGAGAGAAATGAGTGTGTAGAATAATGGCACTCACTATCTACCCCGCTCATCTGTACAGTGGGCCAGTGGGTACAAGAAACAAGGTCTTCCTCCCGGCGTGAAATGGAACAGAACCATTTGCACAGAATCACAGATAGATATGGCAGAATGAAAGGTAAACACGCACAAAATTGCTGTGTTTATTTTTGAATAGGGCTGCTTGTGTTCCCTCTGCCAAGGGCGGTGACTAAGATTGGAGAACCAAAAAATCACTGGTGGGGATCGAGGACAGAAACACAAATTGTGGAGGTGGCCAGAATGTTTTCTTGTGATTAAAAATATACTCTGCCCCTTTCCAAAGCATATTGCAGACATTTCTTCAGGTCTTTTTTGGTTTTTCTTTTTTTGGACTGCAGTATTGTTCCCTTCCAAGTCCTCCTTTGTGCTCTAGGGCCAGCTCACTCATGCTGTAGATCTGGACTCTGGCTTACAGAACTGGAGATGGACATAAAGACCTCTGTGCCATTTGGTCTTTTTTTTACTGGATGTTTTGTGTCATAGCAGTTGTAAAATCTGAGCTTCTTTTTGTTGGATTTTCAATCCATAGAACTGGTAAAATGTCTATTTTTATTCCCCACAAAGCTCACCCATATGCCGAGCCTTTTGCCTGTGTCCTGCTTCACCCACCAGGCCTCCAGATGTCCAGATTAGCCCGAGCTCCGCCGGTGCTTCACTTCAAAGGCGTGCCACTTGAGAATGGCTCTCATGGCAGGGAGCTGCAGGGCTGCTAGCCTGTCAAAGCAGGCAGAGCAGGGCATTATGTGGAGGCAGCCGTATAGAAAAGGCCTGCACAATGAAAGTGTCAGTGAGAACCTGAGATTAGCCCTGTGATTGATGAGCGTTTTATAGCGGCTTGTTGAAGCGCTACCTCAGTCACCTGGAGGAGACAGGGAGCCAACTAAGAAGGTTTTACTAGGAGAATGCAGTGTACCACCTTATACATGCTTTATATGCCTGTAATGACAAGTCATTTGTTTGTATGTATGTATGTCTGACTGCCCATCCAAGTGGGTTTTTGTGTGGTGGTTGTGTGCGATGCAGAAAGATTTAATCCTGGCAGTGTGAGTCTGAGCAGGGTGAAGGGATCAGTCGTCTTCTGGCCCCTGAGTCGGCCCCTCCAGTGGAGCATGCTCTCTGCATTAAAGACCGGCTCCATCCTCTGACTTTAAGCATTTCCGCTTTGGCTCCATGGACACTTGACTTGACCTGAATTTGTAATACTTTGGGGCAAATTTTTCTCGCACTAGTACACCAACTGTTTTAGGTGTGTGGGCAAACAATTAACCATGAAGCTGTTTTAGGCCTTTCTTAAAGTAAAACTTTAGCACAATTTAGTTTTTGTTTCTGGGCTGTTCTATCAGTCATGATAGAGAGTCAGTTTGGGTAATAATTTTACATGTATAACTTTATAAAAATGTGGTCACTTGGGGGCATCGGGTAACAAATTATCAACACGACATTGACATTGATACACACACACTTTTTAAGTTGATATGGCAAACATGTAAGCAAACAGCTGCTTATTTACACATTCAGCAGATACACAGTGATATTATCATTTATTTGACGTGATGTTTCTCGACACCTTATGATTGTAAATTCAAGGTTCACTCTCTTTTGCCTTATACCTTCTTGGTCGCTACCATCTCCTGAGGCTCTTTAGCTGCTAAATGCTCCACTACGTTCACCAGCTTGTTGCTAACTGTGTCCATCTGCTGTTTGGTGCTGCGCAGGTAGTTTACAGTGGGGTTTTTCTTAGAGCTTCTTCACTGAAAACAGCTGCCTGCTGTGGTCAAAAATAACGCTATGAGAGCGGCGAGAGTGAACCAAAACAGTCGGGTCAACTTGTAAAACTATAAAGCTGTGTGAAGCCACGAGGAGCTGCAGATTCTGGTTCTCTGCATCACTATGTTGTTAATAATGATTGTATTTCACTTTTTTAAACACAGTTACTAAGTTAAGCTACTAAGCTTAAACATGAGACAGCAATAAAAATGTTACAATAAAAAGTTAAACCAAATAAATGAGATGAAATAATAAATAACATTGTATAATTTAGGCCAGGATGCATGCAGTGAAATGAATATTTGCAAAAATATGCAATTTATTATATTATTTTATTATTTTACAGGTACAAAGAAATAGCACTCAAACAGCATAGCCTCAAAGAAACTTTCTTGGTGTGTGCAAATGTATACATACAGTATTGTTCCAGTAGGGATTTAAACGTCCTTCACATGTCTAATACTAAGACAAATTATTGGTTTGGAAAATCAATTTGCACACATATGATTTTCCACCCATTAGAGGTGTGGCGGGATGTAAATACCGTACCTGACAGCAGTGATGGGTATCATCAGATGCAGACAGGGGACAATTTAGACAAACATCTAGCCTTTTATGCATCCAACCTCTCCATCAGCTTTACTTTGGTCTTGACAGCATAGTGTTTTTACAATCTCCTAGAACACACCACAAACACCGCAGACTTCATGTTCGTATGTCTGCTGTTCCAGAGGACGTGCCACCATTTTATGTCAACCACACCACAGATACATCGCAGGAATACAGCACTGGAATGCCACGAGCCACAAGCTGATTTAGATGGATGATACTGGCTCGCAGCATAAGACCATGGGTCTGATAAGAGCATGACATGAGGGCAGCAAGTGGAACGCTAGATATGGTGGCTGTTTTGGAAATCTTGTCAGTTGTGCATCATGATATGAGGCCCAAGGAACTGGTTTCAGTGTGTGTGTGTGTGTGTGTGTGTGTGTGTTTGTGTGTGTGTGTGTGTGTGTGTGTGTGTGTGTGTGAAGGGTCAGCCTTGTATGTAAGAGAAACAGATAAACTCTGCACCTTCAACTCACCCAGTGCTGCAATATCCATCAAGGAAGCGAGATGTTTCATAAGGGAGTATGTGTAGGAAAGTGGCTGATAATAAGACCTTTGGCTCAGGTTTCACTACCTCCTTCACAGACACGAGGAGGAGTTGTCTAATGGATTAGATGGCTTCACACCCGGGGTCATCTGCTCTGCTCAAATCCCTCTGAAGGCAGACAGAAGAGAATAGAAACAACTTGTGGCGTTGCTCATTTCCTGTTCAATCCCTTTAAATTCTTGTCTTTTCAACTGGCTTTTTATACCCTCTGTTATTACCTGCCTGCCTGCGCTATTTTCTCCCACATCTCCCCTCCTCTCTTATTCATTCTTCTTCACCTTCCCCATGCTTCTCCTCCATCTTTCTCTTCATCTCCCCATCACTTTTTCCTCTCTCTCATCTTGCTCTTTATATGCTCTATAATAGGCAAAGAGAAAAATGTCTTGCACAATTTGTACGAGTCCTTCTATCTCTTTCATCGTTTGGGTAATGGTGCTGTCGTGTTTAGGAGCTCTTGAGGAGCGCAGGAGCGATGCGGCTGTAAGACACAACTGCTCACTTTGAAGAAAAAGTATTCGCCATGAATCTCTGATCTCATTTTTTTACTTGACATTCTTGACTTTCTTTGCCACGTGTCCCTCACTTTCCCTCCTCGTTCGTGATATCAGTGGTGGGCCTAATTGGGGTGGCGCTATCGGAGCTGTGGCTTGTTTGCAGCCATCAATCAGGCAGCTGAATGGAGCTGAGTTTAGCATGCTGCTGGGGCCAGCCTCTCACCCACTGATGGCGTGTCCGGATATGTGATGCAGGCTCGAAAGATAGCAAAGAGGATCAGAGAATAGAAAACATCTAAAGGCTTTATTGCCACTTAAAGTGAAAAGTAGAGTGGCAGCAGGAAAATTGCTCTCTTTGCTTTTCTGTGTCCGTGCTGTCTCCTCTCCTCTTTGATAACCCCTTTCAGACATGCGCCTTATTGTGTAAATGCACTATTCATTTTACATGTTGTTCTCATGTTTGGAAAAGCCCTTCAGTTACTGTTCTATAAAATCAAGGCTGCAAATGTCCAACACAGTCTGGACTGGATGTTTAACATATAGGCCACATTAAATAAGCCACAAGATTAAGTAAACAGTGATGTTAACCCTTTCTCATTTTCAGATTCCACTGCAGTCAGAGCGACTTACTCTTTCCAGTCATAGTGGAAACAAATGAAATGGTTACAGGTACCCCTTCGCCTCTGCACCCCATCCTCATCAACAAAGAAACAGTGGAAATGGTAGACAGTTTGAAATACCTGGGTCTCACTCTGGACAATAAGCGTAGCTTCGATCAACACACAAAGGACATTCACACATTCAAACAGTAAATGAACGCTGGGAGAGCTTGGAGCTCAATCTTAAGCAAAAAGTACAAAGTACAGTTTCCACAAGCATAAGACAAATGTACAAATTCAGTGAGGCTTGGGGAGTAAGGGAGAGCCCTGCATTCTGTATATTATGTATTTGATCATTTAACTGGGACAAATTATTTCTTGTAGACATTTTTGGTCTAAAGCCCCTTCCTGAGGGATGCAATTCAAATTGTGGGTACAATGGATGAGACCGATCACTTGTTATGTCAAGAGCTTTTTTGAGCCAAAGAGTAAAACTTTCAGAAAAGCCAAATAATCATCAGACCACAAGTCTCACAACATTTTTTACTTTCTTTCACACCAACTTCTTACAGTGTGGATGCCCTGACAAAACACTTTACATACAGAATGTGACCAAATAGACGTTACATAAGAGTCACGACCTGTTCAACTGTCAGACTGCATGAAATAACAAGCAGAGTTCTTTATTTTACCTAATCAGTGATGATGGGAAAGATTAGAGGATCTACAGGGTTGCTTAGACTACGGAGAATTGTAGGAGAAGGATGCTTGGCCTCACGAAGGTCATAAATTCAGCAGTGGACATAAACAGTCATTCACCTGCAAAATACATTTGAAAATCCTTCACCGATGCAGCTTGTTAGAGAACTGAGAGCACTCTTCATCACTGATCTCATCTTTTTTTGAGTGCCTCTGCTCCCTCTTGCGCACCAGATTGCTGCACATTTATGTGACAAATACGTATGTTTGAATACCAAAAAGTTATTACTTTAACAGACAGATAAAACCAGTAATTTAACAGATACCATGTCTGAATGGTTCTCATGATATTACCCACCCTCTTTCTGAGACTATTGCTCACATTCAGTTTTGTACCACAAACACATTGGCAATTGTCTTCGGGTGTTGCTTCGCCATTGGTTTTGTGAGAGGCAGACAGACATCTTTACCGGTCGCTGACTGAGAGGCTATTAGCCTCCTGGCCCCAGCACCATTCCTCCCATGGCTGCTCAGTTCCCAGTCTCTCCAGGCTCTTTCTCAGCACCGCCCGTAGCCTGCAGACCCCTCTATCTGAGATCAGTGAAGTGGGAGGGGAGGATGGAGCGTTGGAGGGACGAAAGGACGGAGGGATAGAGGGAGAGTTGTGCTCCACTGAGGCAAGGCAGCCTCTCTCAAACTATCACCCACTGCAAGTCAGCCACAGTGAAAATCTAAAGTTAGAATAGGAGAGATAGTGAAGAACGGGACGGGCAAGATGGGGTGGAGACTGGTGTGCGAGGAAGGGCGAAGAGTGATATGAAGAAGACCAAACAAAACATATTTCAAGGGATTCTGCCCAGATAAGGTTGAGGTGTGAAAAGATCTGGCACTGCAGGAAAAGTTTTGCTGCAACACTGGAAAATGTGGGGACATGTGGCTTTTATGGTGCTGGTTTAGCTTTGTTTGCACAGAAATGTGCTTTCAGTAAATGGATATTCTATGTAAATTTGTATATTGCGGAATGGATTCATTCCAGTGCCAATATTTGGCCACTATTGTTATTTGTCACATTGCTCGCTGTCGGTTGAGCTAAATGTATTCAGAAAACAATCATATATGTGCTAATTGACACTGGAGGTGATCCTTCATTCACAGAATCATCTGCCAGATGGCAGATAGCAGCGAGTCTTCGTGTGACCTGTTTCGTTAACAATATTGGATCGACCACCTTGCCCTGAAGATAACCATTTTTAATATTGCATCTTCACAGCAAGTCCTATTCCCATTAGCAAGACATTGTGTTCCTGTGTTACCCCCCCCCCCCCCCCCCAACCCCCTTAAGGAAGCTGATAATAGACAGCTACCTTTAGTACAATGTGTGTCATTCATAGCTCATTAAACAGTGCAGTGCTTGAGGGGAGAAATCAACTAGATGCCTGTTTATAATGCTAATGATAAAAAATATAATGTTGTGTTGGAGGTTATTAGGTGAACATTTGGTGTCAAACTGAGAATGAAAAAGTCAAAGTTAAGAAATGCAAGTTTTTTGGAATACACAATTTGGTTTTAAAGGTCATCTGGGCCTCTTCCAGTGGTTTGTTGACAATTTGTAAGACCAGACTTTTATTGAAGGGCTTCCAAATGGATTCTAAAGCCATTTGCCAACCTTTGCTCATTCAGTCAAACTTATTTTATCCCACTTGCCCAATCAGTGCCTTTAAAGGTACCAGGTCTGTCATTTTGTATAACTTTCAACAAGGTCCCTGCTTGACTTTGACTTTTTAAAAGCTTTCTCGTCTCATGCAAACATGAATAGCTGTGTTGGAGTTCTGAGTAGTAGGAGCTTGGGTAATTCTTGTTTCCCTTTATTGTTACTGACACAGTCAAAAGTAGGAGCCGCATGGTCAAATTTAAACATCTTGTGTATCAATGTCTTTTGTTCCAGGGGGACATGAACGTGTACCAATTTCATGGCAATCCAAACACTCAAAACACGCATGCATGATGGCACTAGAGAAAGTCAAGAGATCACCAAAGTCATTAGGGTTCCTCCTCTGGGGACCAGGAACATCTGTACGAAATTTCATGGCAATCCATGAAATAGCTGTTAAGATATTTCAGTCTGAACCAAAGTGGTGGACCGACTGCCATTGTCATCACTAGAGCAAAAAAACACCTGTATTACTTCTCTGCCACCTAAATGGCTCCATCAGGGTGCTACACTACTGAATGTTGCTTCAGTTGTCAGATTCTACTTTGTACCTTTTATGGTGAATCAAAAATCTGGTTTTAAGAGGACCTATTATGGAACATGTACTGTGAAACATGCTTTTCAGTACAAAAACCGCGGTATATTTGAGTTTGAACCATGCCCTTAATGGCTGACATCATTCTCCCGGCTCAGAGACGGGCGAAGTTTGATGGGCTCGCTAGCAGACGAGCCCAGCGGTGCGAATTTGGAGGGATTAGATTGGATCTTTATCAAATAGGCCATCCTCTGAGCTCCAACTTGAGGGAAGCTCACATCCCATCAGATTTTAAGCGATAAACTTATTGGATTGTGCTCGAGCTGTGTGTGTGTGTGTTTGTTTGTGCAGACGCTGGATTTTTTAGATCCGCAATATGTTTTGCTTTCATTCGCTCAGCTCCTTAATATGTTGGCATTTTCCAGCTTTGACTGCTCTTAATCCAGCCTCGGTCTAATGGCGACTCAGATCAGTCGCGGTGCCACTTGAGTCATCCCACATGCTGGTCGTGTGGGAAGAAGCCGAATGTTTAAAAACTGTTAGATGGGAGGAGATAGAAAAGTTATGATTTATGTCTCAGCCACTGTCCTCGTCCCTCTCCTCATCCCCCTGGCAGCCACAGGCTAATGCATTAATCCATCTGCCTGCCGATTGCAGAGGGGGAAAAAGAACGCAATAATCGTTCATCAAGTCCAGCTTGGGGCCCACGAGTCAACCATGAGGGAGGGGGCATTTATATTCATCCTGCTTTATTGTCCCTTCTTCGCCCCACCACCCGACCAGACAGTTACGAGGGTAAGGAGTGAGCAGGGCATATAAAACCACGTGTAAGCAGGAGGATAAATGTCAGTCAGTGAAAGACCCCTCACTGTCAGGAAGTGAGGGGTAAACAAGCAAGAGAGTAAACAAGCTCAGGGTTCATGAGCTTTCCTGCATGCTACTGAATCAAATTCGGCCATGTTTTTGTTTTTTTACAAGCTTTTGAAGAGATATTCACGATGTGGGGAAATGTTTATATGCGCATAATGCTTCTCAGTTCGAATTTCAAGTGATTTATGCCCGACATTAAACTCTCTGAACTGAACGCTAACAGCTCCTATTTTTACTGTTAGGTGCATAATGCTTCTGTGGGAATAATTCTCTTGTTATCTATTTCTCCACTGCACATTCTTATTTTATGGTTCATGTCATATGCTCTGTTTTAATGGGCTTATTTTATGGGCAGAATAAGTCACTTTAACAGTCTGTCATTCGTGTAAATTACATCATTTTCTATTTCTGGATGTTTTCCAGAATATATTTAGTATGTAACGTGGGGGGCGGGGCTTGAGTTTGGCTTGATGGGTGCTGTATTTTACCCCGACAGGCTGCACCGAGATTAGCCTCAGGTTGCCTTCTTCTCTTTATGAGCAACTGTCCTGTCTCTGTTCTCTGCTTTTGCCACAACATGTCTCCTGTTGTATAAGCTCTCTTCTTCATCTCTAGCTTCTAATAATATGATGTGACTTGAGAAGGGAGGCAGAAAAACACAGGATAAGCCTACACGCATCACGTATACTTACACATATGAAGCAGCCATGAAAAAGCTCTTTAATTAGTTTACTGTTGTCGCTGTTTCAAATTTCTTTGACTTTGGTTGCATTTCCTTACACACAGCAGACCGGGTGCAAATTCTTCTCCTGTTGTGTTCTTGAAACCAATCAGAACGGCAGCATATTGGTTAACATTTGCACATTCCAGTGTTCATATTTGTGTTTCCCAAAACCAGAAAAGGCAACCTGAGGCCATCTGACTTTAAAGGCAGATGGCAGAGTTCAGTTTTTGCTTCTCACAGTATTCACTGGTTTAACAGGCTTGAAATGAACTAGGTCCGGAAGCAGCTGTGTAAGGATAAAAAAGAGCATTTGTGTGTAGTGGGCATGGAAAAGTGCAAAGGTTGTCAGACGCAGCCCCGCCGGATCTGACAGGAAGGGGTGACAAGTGCTGTCTTTGAAACATATTGATGACGTTAGTATACTGACAAATCAAATATTGTTAAGTACTAAATTGTTTTAAATGCTGGAGTTGTTTGGGGGTGATTTTTGAGAAATAGTGTAGACACAGTAGAGAGAAAAACTAACAACTAACAACATGAAACCTGGGTTCACTTCACCTGAGTGAGTGTGGTTTCTGTTAAAACAAGCCTTTTACACATCACACACTTGAAACAGGACAGAATCTGCATGTTTTTTTGTTCTGGTTTGCAGCCTCGCATTGTTTTATCATCATTAAACATGTCAATAACAATAGTGCTATTTCACATGAATGCAGCACTTCAGCAACACAAGTGAAACAGTATGAACTTACACTACTACTACTTTCATACTCACAGTATGAAAAGCTCTGATTGTCTTGTGGTTTCATGTGACGACACTGAAACTGCACAGCAATTGTCTTCAACACGTCAAACTTATTGTGTCTGTGTGCCGATAATCTTTTGCATGCTAACGAGATCTCGCTGCGCATGTTAATGCCGTGTTTAAAGGACTAACTGAGAGAATTTTAATGATCTCATTTGTGGGCTAGAATCATATTCACATTTACAGGGAGAGGGACTGTTCACACATGCTGCTGCTTTGTGCAAAAGCTGCGATAGTGCTGGATTCGTTAAGTCAACTTCAGGTCTGTTTACATAAGACTGTGGGGCTAAAGATGGCCTACACTCCCTGGTGCTCCCCTCGGCTCCTCCAGCGTCGGCCTCTGCAGCCATTAATCAGAGAGCGATGTCCAGCTGGTCCTGTTCACCTCCTCTCACCGGCCTTGCATGGTTTCAGTGATTTAATCCTTTGTGCATTTAAGTGTTCAACAGACTATTATTGTTACATCACTTTGCTGATCCATGCTAGATGCTAGTTGATTAAAAATCATTGTAGTACACTGCTCATGTTTCTCTTGTTATGTTCTCAATGAGACCAGAGCTGCTGTTGATGTAATTAACCGTGTATTATTTTGTTGCTTCAGGCAGTGCATGTGCTGGTATTTTCTTTTCTGCCACGTACAGGAGATATGTTACGGTTTCATTGAGAGCAGAATAATTACTTGCGAACATAATTCAAATTGTAATTTATTTTTGTAAATTAAAATAATTGCCTGCACTTGTGGTTTGCATAGTATTATACATGATAAGTTACAAGTTACAAGCCTTTTGTTGAGTTCCTGCCAGGATCCTCCAGTCACTTGGAGAAAAGTCAGCGTCTGTAGGTCATTTTAGTTTAAGAGAAAAATAGCTCACAATTGACGCAGGGAACTTGCGAATGATTTGGGAGTGACTGATCACACCAGTTTGGACCGGGTTTGTTCCAGTCTGTGTCAGTTGGTGATGACTGTCGGAAGATAAAGTCATTCTGAGTGTTAAATGTAACATCTTCAGATCCAAGCATTAAGAGATGGACTGTTTAATGGGATTTATTAAAACAAAAATTAGAATATCAGAGTTATTATGAATGTATTCTATAAATTATAATTACACTTGTATTGCAACTTGAAAATGTCTCTTTTAAATATGAAGTTCATTATAAAAAATGACCCTTTCAGCCCTGCTCATATAACTAAAAAACCTTAAGTCAAGTTCAGTCCGGCAGGAGCTCTCCTAATAAACATCTGGAGAAAACAGATTGTAGCAGATAATACTCATTTCGCTGAAATCCCCTGTCAATACTGGCAGTGTATGTGTGTGTGTGTGTGTTTCTCTTTCCGTGTGTGTGTGCATCGTATCTGTTCTGTACTGTAACTGCAGCCTTCTGTCTTTTTGTCACTCACATCTCTAGTTATGTTTGCAGACGACGTGGCCATATGGGCCCCATCAATCCTAGAACCCGTCCCTTTGCACGATGGAGAGTTGTTCACTGTTCTCAGACTTTTTCCCCCAACACTTTGATGAAGTCTCGCACTCGTAGCCTCGAGCTTAAACAGGCTTCTTTAATGTTTAAAGAAAAAGAAGGTTTGAAGGTTTTAAATGTTTGATGACTGCTTCCCTAATGATCATGAAGTTATCAGCAGTGTGGCCAAATGTTTCACCCACAATCTCCACACTTTTCTTTTCCTTGGTTTCTCTGGTTCATGTTTTTTAAACCTAGAATATAGTGGCTTTAAATATTAAACTAAACTTCATAAAGTTTCATTTACAGACATGAACAGTGTTGAAATGATCATGTCATGTCATTCATAAAAGCTATTTAACACAGCTTTTCTAACTGGTTAAATCTAAATTCCCACTAACTGTCCTAATACTGTGTACAGCATGGGAAATATTGTTAATCCCTTTATTCTGAGGAAACCTCCCATGTGGTGAAATCCGTTTAAAGGCCCACGCTTTGGGTCACACAAAGATTGAAGAGAAAATGCTCCTTTCCTGCAGTTTTCAACGTGACATTAAACGCCCCATCAGGACTCTGCTCCTTTTGAAATTATGATTTGTAAAAGCCTGTTTCAAACAGAGCTGAGGATTCATCCTCGCACGCCACGCAGAGACGCGTTTGTCTCGATGTCAGGTTAAATCAGGATTGTTGCGTCTGATGTGGTCGGGCCAGCTTTGTCCCTCTCTGCAGGAGACACCTTCGAAGCGCAGGAAGCTTTCCCATCATTGCTCACTGCATTTTTCGTCGCTACAGCAGCAACAATTTTTTATTTTATTTTATTTTTTTAATAATCAATTAACTGTTTAGTCTAGAAAATGTTTTTAAAAATGCTCCTCACATCAAGTTCCCAGAGAGCGGGGGTGACCAACAATCAAAAGACATTCAGTTAACATAATATAAAAGGGAACGTTTGAAAATCTTCACTTTTGAGAAACTAGAACCAGTAAATGTTTTTTACATTTTTGCTTAATCATAATTATTGATCAATTTCTGTTTATCAGCTAATCGCTTCAGCCCAGTTTGCTACACAAAGATACACCTAGACTTGTGCATGAAATACCAAATGTAAATAATTTTTACGAGTATTGTCTGTAAATGTCACCGCTCTTATCTCATGAACTATGAAATGATTTCACTTTTACGAACCTCTTTCTTTTTTTCTTTTCTTCCTCTCAGCGCTCAGTCCGTGGATTTCCACTTTCTCCCACACCGGCGTGAGAGACTTCTCCCAGCTCACCCTTGACCTGACTAGGAATGAGCTTATTGTGGGTGCCAGGTAAGAAACTGTAAATCCACTCAGCTTTTCACCCCGCAGAACACATTACTGGGAACGCGATACCCTTTCTGACTCACTCATACAGTGCGGTTTTCGGATAATGATGCTTCTTAAGTGCTCTGCTGAGGCCGCGTTGGACCAAGTCAAGCTTTGGATTTGGCACGAGGGATGAATTTGGAAGAAATACGTCATGCCACAATAGTGTGTGTGTGTGTGTGTGTGTGTGTGTGTGTGTGTGTGTTAGTGTAGGCATGAGCTCAACTCATGTTAGCACACAAGAACATATTCTTGTGTGCTAAAATGAGTTCATCTTTTGCCTGGTTTGACCGTATTAAAAACACATGCATACACAAATGCAACGCCACTCAGACTCACATAAAACAAACAAGCTGATTAAAGGCCATGCTGTTACCTAATTTACATTATTAAACACATTTCTTTTTGGTCATATCGTGCACACACTCACGTCTCTTTTTCCTCTCTCCTCATTCCAGAAACCACCTGTTCAGACTGGACCTCAGTAACATGTCGCTGATACAGGTAGGCATGCTAATGCATCTATTCCCCTTCTTTTTCTCTGCTAGGATGAATGATTTTAAAGTTGTAATTTTGGGAGAATATAATACTTTTACCCCGTTAAATCAGGGTTTTATAGACATGAAAATTGTGTATTTTAAGATTTTTTTTACAGTTTATCTGATTATTTGGAAGTCCTAATAAAGTAATGCAGCAGTTCATCTTAAAAGTACATCAGAACATGCGTGCATGTGTGTAGGCTCAGGACAGGAGCTCAGGTTTTGGCCGGGGTCTGAATGTAGTCAGAAAAGGTCGGTCAGTGCCAGTGTGAAGATGAAAAGCACATTCATCTCATTCATTCATTACATGATTGTAACAACTGGATGACTTCTGGTGGGCGTAAACATCATCTGATCAGATGTTTTGGGAGAAGCTGATCACAGAAATCTAACAGAAAGATTTACAAGAGCATCAACCAGAACCCTCCACAGACCGTTGCACTGAATATTCCTGCTTTGATTAACTTTCAAACCGTGCTTTCTGACACTTTTTGTTAATGAGACAAACTTTAGGAGCAACAAAACAGCAGGCAAGCTCTTTTTGACTTTTGCTTTCATCCAATTCCCAGAATTTGTGAAAAGCTTCTTTACTGTCCTGTTCAATTCATTTCATCAAAACTTTGAACACAAGGTTACAACCAAAGTGTTTTTATATTGCATATTTTGTTCTTAGTGTCTTTTATCTTATTGGCTTGGTCACTTTCATTTCACTGCACATCCTGTGATGTGCATGTGACAATAAAAGTCTTTGAATTAATATTATAAAAATGATATGTCATGATAAAAGTCTTCCAGATGATGACGGTCTAAAGCTATAACAGTTTCTTGATCTGATTGGTGGCCATTTGTCCTCTGATGCTCATGAACTTGAAGTTACACATTTATACAAGTTATATTTCTTAATTATTCTACTTGCATAGCCTTTCCTTTGGGTGTAAAATGGCCTCTAACAGAGAACACTGTTGCTCATCGGAACAATCTGATGTTGTCAACAAAAGACAACAACACAATGAAATGAAATGAATTTGGTGGTTTTTTGAACTGTGAAAGACAAGAACTTTGATTATATTGATATTTTTGCAGCAAGTGCAAACTGCTGTGGTGCTTTTCTACCACATTATAACAACATCACATGTCAATAAAACTCTGCTGGCAGTAATGCAACATCTACTTAGATTTTCTGTCAGTAAAGTTGAAGTCTCTGCAGGTGAGGCTCTGTGTCTGCTGAGCCATGAGGACCGTCTCACTACATACTACATATTTGTTTCCCCCAAACTGCCGTTAACTAAAACTACAAATGTACAAAACAGATCAGAGATATATCCAATCCACTGTTGTGTTATTAAAGTTAATGATAGGGATATTTATTTGCATGAGACAGAGAAGAGTGCATATGCTGGGTAAAGAATCAACATAAATATATATTTTTATTATTATTATTATAATATTATTATTATTATTACCTCTATGTTGCAGAGGATATAATGACATCGTAGTGCTGCGTAGAGTGTGCGCACGTAGACACTTACATTCCTGTGAAAGGCCTGTGGTGATGTGAGTGCTGCTCGGTAAAGTAGCTTTGGTATAGCTGGGAGTGTTAGCTCTGGGGCGCAGTGTTGCTGTACAGTTGCATCAGGCATCACAAATGACAAGTCCCCCTGACTCTGTGGGACTGTGTAATCTAAACCGCAAAGCCGTCTTTATATAACCCAGAGTCCAATGCTTCGAATGACTGTGAGTATCTTTTCTTTTTTTTAGTTTTCCACTGCTGCGGAGCAAATTTTATTGCATATTCTAAAAGGTTAATGTCATTTATTTTAACTCTGTAAAAATGTAAGTGAAGGGGGCATTAGTGTAAATTATAATAACACACTATGTGCACTAATTCAATAAAATAAAGCAGCGATTCATCTTTGGTCACAGAGCAAATCCACTGCTGCTACTGGAGTTCAGAGGATCGCAGTGGTGGAACGCGTGCCCCACATTATGAGACTGATTTTCCATTTTCCAGTTGATGCCAGTGTAATATGAAAATCATCAAGATAGGAACTTATTTTTGTTTAGTTTTCTCTAAAAACCTTTGAAAACTAAATTCTTGGTGCTGCATTAAAGGAAGCTCTGACGTTTGAGGTTTGATATTCGCAGACCTGGCAACACTCCCGGGTTTCTCCAGTATTTTTAGACCATCCCCCAGCACCCTGTTTTGCTATTTCTCTCGGTAATTTGCATGGCCTTCCAACTTTACTGTGAATAATCGTCAGACAAGGATCCATTAAGTTTTTTACGTTTGTCTGATGTCACCCATCGTCTATGAAACACAATTTACACACACAATCCACATACTACATCCAATTTCAACTCGTCTGTCACCGCAACCTGCCAACCCACAACCAGATTCAAGGGCTGTGTTAATGTTAGCTGTTACCAAATGTCAGGGCGTTCCACCTTTAAAATATAAATGCACCTGCAAAGTTTAGCAGAGTTGGACTCTGCTGCCTGAATCTGGTTTTGTATTTATGTATGTATTATCCCACTGGAAAAACATCCCATATTTTGAAACCTAAATGTTGGCAGGTACGGAATTGACTGCTGAAAAACATGCAAGCTGCATTATTGAATAGTAAAATCATAATTTGGTGGATAAAACGTTGCTGTCTCTTATATAAATAACAGCACAAATGTTCACCGGGATGGTGTGCAGTAACCTGAAATAGGTAAAGAGAGGTAGGAAATCAATCTGAAACTGTACGCCGGGTCTTTAAGAACGGCTGGCTGACATATTAAGTATCTGATTTGTTGGTAATAGGTTGAAGCATGTTAAGCAGTTTACTCTATATCCATTTTACTTTGTATCATGTTGAGTTGAGTCCTTTAACTACTCACACTCGCTACATATTCAGCTTTGTTTAACAGGCCTTTTGTTCACAGGCTTGTGTAACCTTTTATTTTTTTTCATTTTCTGAATTTCTTTAAAGTAACTAGAGTAGAATTAAATTTGCAGCATCAGTTACATAATTATTTTAAGAACAACGACCTGCATTCTTTTACACCACATTTCCCCACAGTATGAAAGCACATCAGCAGACTCGACTTTGTCTGACAAAGTCCCCTTTCACAGCAGCCACAAGTGAATGACATGATGTGTACAGCTGCCACCCGTGTGTCACTGCCGATATCAATGCGCCTTTTGTCTGCGTGTCCTAGTTGTCGAGTTTTGGAGGAGAGAAGTTGACTTATGAAGGTTTTCATTTGTTTTCGCCCTGGTTGTGTTGTTCTCTGCTGCTCTGTGAAGCTGATCTCTTTGTCCTGAAAAAGGCGTCTGCCATTTTAACATCCTCATGACATGCAGGAAGCATACACACATACATAATCAGTGAGTGTACACACAAATATGTGTATTTCAATCAATTCTCTAAATGTGTCTTTCTCACACACACACACACACACACGCACACACGCCTACCCAGGCATACATTGTGAGGTGTCATCCGTTATGCCAAGGCTGAAATCGATAAGAACATTATAGAAACTACCCAGTGAAGCAGAGAGGAGGGTCTGTACCCCCATGCTTATTTGCCAGTAAACGAAAGGTGTCCGAAGAGACGGAGGAGGGCGGCATCTTAAAATACTCCCTGTCTTTTGTTGTGTAACCAAATGGAAAACAAACTCAAATCTCCCACTTGCCAGTCCAAGCCTCTGCTTCAACATCAAAGGCTCATTTCTCCACGGCTTTTAGTTTAGATTCCTGAACCTACTGCTATGTTGCTGAAATATCCAAACCAGCTGTCAGAGGATGAGGCTGTCTTCACACTACACTCCCTCGTGAACCTTTTCCTCATCAACGTGTTGCTCTTAACTCACACCGCCAAAGAAAACAATGTCAGCACCCATTTTGATATACGTTGGAAAAGTGTCAGATGTACACTACCGTTCAAAAGTTTGGGGTCACCCAAACAATTTTGTGTTTTCCATGAAAAGTCACACTTATTCACCACCATACGTTGTGAAATGAATAGAAAATAGAGTCAAG